>SRQG01000028.1:0-138033 GCA_018360325.1 Claviceps aff. humidiphila group G2b | reverse complement strand
CACTAGACGTGTGCACAGACGGTACAAACTGGTCGCTCCACCGTTGACCCACATACAACTTGTACCGGTCCAAGAGTTTGCAAAAATTGTTGCCGTTCGTGGATCACACCCCTAGGTACCTAACTGTCATCTGTAAGTACGTACCTAGTTCAGTCGTTAGCTAGGTAGATGTACATATGAGTACATACATGTAGGTATGATGTACTGCAGAAGTCGGCTGTCATTGGCTGATCAGTCCTGCGAAATGCTCATTGTGGCCAACCAGGCCCTGTCACTGGTCAGAAATTCTGAAACACTGGCAGATCAGTGAGATCGACTCGAGGCCGTGCGTTGTCACAACTTGTCACAGGCCCCAGACGACGGGATCCTTTAGGTTCCATATCTCGTTATGTACCCCTTTTTAAGCTGGGCCAGATCACAGATCGCCAAGAGGCTAAGCATTCAAGATTCAAAAAGCCGCGGCTTCCAGAACGCCTTGCATTATGTACTCCGCACGGCTTTTACGGAGTACATACCTAGAGGCACGACAGCATGGCCAGCGCGTCTCGTCTCGTCTTCGATTTGGTATCGCCTCATGGATCTTCTTTTCAGAAAGGACGGTCGTGATTTCTTTGCGGGAAGGCCGATCGAGCAGTCGCTTCGAGTGGTGGAGAGGCATCTGCCAGTTGAATTATGCTCATTGCCAAGCTTCGTCGTCAACAGGCTGGGCTAAGCACTAGCATGGCTTCCCGTTAGGTCCAAGTTCCGAGTTCGTCTGGTGTCGCAGCCAGTTGCATGTTACATACATACGGAGATACGGAGTACATATGGAGCTTATCATCATGTGGCTGCGGAACATTCATCAGCTGGCAGACATCTAAACACATGCATTGTAGCAACTGGCAGGCACTGGCAGACACAACACTGGCAGACGTTACCTAGGTATTGGCACCTGAACCCAATGTTCGCTCCCACTGTAACCAAGGCAAGACATGCGCAACTACCTAAGGTACATACCTTATACTACATATGTACAGAGTACGGAGTATGTTCCGAGAATCATCATGCCTCGACGATCCCGGCCCGTGAAGGCAGTGAGCACTGAGCACTGAGCAGTTGCACTGATGAGCAGCATCGGGGCAGCATCGGGTGGCGCCACAGTATGTGGCAACATCTTGAAGTTTTGCCGATTCGAGACGCGACGGACCGTTTCACAAAGATGGCTGGCTCACCACAACTTATTTACAAGTCGCGATTCACAGAGTACTCTGCAGTATCTATGTACTTTGTACTGTGCCTACAATGTACCAACCGTCTCAACATGAAGCACGCCACGGATTACAGTTGCTCCCTGTACAGTGTAAACTGTACAGAAGCCCGGCCGCTTTCAGCCTGTGTCGGCGGGGGCCAGCGGTACCTAGTAATACCAGGCTCCAGAGAGAGCGGCATGCGGTCGTCTAATTGGGTGAGAAGCGACGCAAACTGCGATCCTACTGGGTAAAATTGGCGCAGTTTTTCTCAGCCACAGCTCGAGCGACGCCATCTGTGGTGACCCACCTCAGACCTCGTCGCCTGTAGGCTGTAGCCTGTAGGTAGGCCCACACAGGCGTGGTCGCGTCGGAAGTTGCCACATGCACCCGCCACTTTCGCCCCTCGCCTACGAATTTCTCTCCCTGCTTCTCCCCCTCCCTTGCCACTCCTCCGTACCTTGTGTTGTTCCGGCGCAACTTGGAGACTGGAGTCCATGCAACTTTATTTGTGTGATGAGATGAACAGCAGACCATAATTGGCGTCCACTGTCCAGTGCATATCATCAACAACTGCACGTTGGCAAGCATATGCATGTTGGTCTGGGTTTTGCACAGCAGACACCACAGCCACGTCGCATGGGGGTTTCGGAAACGATGGCTCGACTCATTTCTGAAAATGGTGAAAAGGAGGATTGAATGCAGATTACACAAGGGAATCCACCCCCCAATTTTAAAACCAGGCGTGTCTTGTCGAGGATGCCTTGTCGAGGGTTGCGAGGGGGTGTCGGAGAGAGTTTGTCGAGGGCGTGGGAATCGACTTGACTTTGGCGGGACTACCCATTCTGTCCAGATGTTCTGTTCTGTCCAGGACTCCAGTGTCTGCTGTCAAGCTTCCCCCGAATCCCGATAGTGGTCCGCATCCAAACCCAAACTGCCCCTCGAACCTCTTCCTTGGCACATCTTCTTCTCATTTCACCACCTTTTTCAATTTTGCTTGGCCGCAGCCTTCGCCATCGCTATCGCTGTGCAGGCTTCTATCCATTTCCCATTGCATCGTCCGTCCTGTCGGCGTCAGATTCGAGCAGCAATCATCGAGTCCCGAATCTAGAGTCTCCTCTATTTCTATTCTACCTATTTGTCTCCCCCCGGAACACTCGTGCATTGCGTAACCTGGCCGTTTGCAGTCGACACTCCGTTTTCTTCTCTCCCCCCCAAAAAGCCAACCTTTCTTGGACCAGGCGGGCCTTTCTTTCAAAAAATTTAAGCTGCGACTCTTGAAGAGGACACGGCAGTCCGTCCGCTCGTTTACGCGTCCGCCCCTCTCCAACTTCATCTCTACCTTTTAGGAGTGTACCCTTTTTTTCTCTTCTTTCTTGGGACCAGACTCGCCAGCGCACCCACGCATCACCTACCTGCTTGACTTTGACGACACATCCTCAACGCCGTCATGTCTGAGGAAAAGTCCCGCATCTCAGGCGAGGTTTCCCGCGCGGAACCCGTCCTGCCCACTGTCAACCCGCAGATTGAAAAGCCTCAGCCGGTCAAGTCTGCGGTGCACCCGGTCTTCTACGTCGTGTAAGGGCTTCGATTCTACACTCCCATGAACATGTCTACGGCGCAATGATGCTAACTTTCGCGACTACAGCGTCTGGATTGGGTTCAGTTCATCCGTCATTCTGTTCAACAAATGGGTATTGGACACTTTGAACTTCCGTAAGTAGCTGTGCTTCAGTCTGGCCAAAAATATTGGTGCACGTTCAATCGCGGGTATACTAATCAATTCGTCATTTCGCAGGTTACCCCGTCATCCTTACCACGTACCATCTGACATTTGCGACTGTCGTCACCCAACTTATGGCTCGATTCACCTCGCTTCTCGATGGCCGAAAGTCGGTCAAGATGACGGGCCGTGTCTACTTGCGTGCAGTCGTCCCGATTGGCCTCTTCTTCAGCTTGAGTTTAATCTGTGGCAACCTGACCTACCTGTATCTCTCCGTGGCCTTTATCCAGATGCTCAAGGCCACGACTCCTGTTGCCGTGCTCATTGCTGGCTGGACACTTGGAGTCTCTCAGCCTAACCTGAAGCAATTCCTTAATGTCTCCGCCATTGTCGTCGGCGTCATTATTGCTTCCATTGGTGAACTCAACTTCGTCTTGGTCGGAGTCCTGTTCCAGATTGGCGGCGTCATATTCGAGGCCCTCCGTCTGACCATGGTTCAGCGTCTTCTGAGCTCTGCTGATTTCAAGATGGACCCTCTTGTCTCTCTCTACTACTTCGCTCCCGTTTGCGCTGTCATGAACGGTGTCGTGGCTCTCTTGTGGGAAATTCCCAAGGTCTCCATGGCCGAGGTGTACAACGTCGGTCTCTTCACCTTCTTCCTCAACGGTCTCTGCGCTTTCATGCTCAACGTCTCCGTCGTCTTCTTGATTGGCAAGACCTCCGCCGTCGTCCTGACTCTCTGCGGTGTTCTCAAGGATATCATGCTCGTCATTGCTTCCATGATCATCTGGGGTACTCCCGTCAGCCCTCTGCAGTTCTTTGGCTACTCCATTGCTCTCGGAGGCATGGTCTACTACAAGCTCGGCTATGAGCAGCTCAAGGGCTACATGGGCGAGGCCAACAGACAATGGGCCGAGTTTGGCGCTCGCAAGCCAATCATGCGCAAGCTCGCCATCATTGTTCTGTCTGTCTTTGTCTTCTTCTCGCTCTTCACTGCTCTGGCTCCCTCATACGCCTATGACCCCAGCAGGCTCACCAACGAAGTGACGAGTCGTCTCGGCAAGACGGGAGCTGACTAAATATTCACCTGGGATTGTGAAGAGCGTTTGGGTTTTTGATGGTCGAGCAATCATTTGTCTGGCAACGCATGCATTACGTCTGGTGCAAATAAAAAATTCCAAATCAGGATGAAACTTGGGTCTGTTTGTTTCTAAACTTTCCGAACGATGGTGAAAATTTCGGTTCTAAGTGTGCATATTTTTCTTTCCAAGTCTCGGCCATCGTTTCTTTTTAATCTTCTCTTCTTTTCCCCCTGCCCGTTGTCCCTCCCTCTTTGTTTTTCTTTTTTTCCTTTTCTTCTTTCTTTGGACCTAGGGGACTTTCTCTTATCTTTAGAGATGGGCCGAATCGCGGCCGAAACAGGCATCGCCTTAGAGTACGGATGATTCATCATGGCTGAATTCCTTGCGGAGAGATCCATCTCTGGGTGGTTGGGTGGTTGGTTGGTTTTGGGCTCGGGGTGGTGGGGGGTGGCGTCTGATTGCGTACAACCTCTCAAGAGTTGATGGGATGTGCGCCAAGTTTCGGTGGCGAAAGCACGCGAGTTCGCATCATGAAATGTGTCTAATTTGATGGACTTAGACGGCGTTGAGAGTCGTTCTTTTTACTTATTTTACTATGGAGAAATGTGGTCATGAAAGATGGGTGTCTGTATGTGTGCATGTTTCTATTGGATGCTGTGTCACACATCTATATCTATCGAGAATTACTACCTACTCGGACATTGGCCAAAAGGTGGGAGAAAATAGTAGATGAGTGGTGAACGCGAAAGGCAGCAAAAGTCCTGACTCCCCACAAGACCTAAAGACGAGGATCGACGATGGAGACTCAAAAGACAGCAGTCCTCCCCGGACTACTGCAAGACTTGGCAACTGAAACTGAAGAACACAACTCCCGAGTCCCATTGCCTCACTATCTACTCTGTAAAACTGAGCAAGGGAATGAAAAGTCTCATGTGTACACGGGTATGCGTCGACAAAGCCTCTCGCACGATGCGATACCCTCATTCAAGGATGAACGTACGTGCGCATGGTTGGTCCAGGACTTGGGTCTAGTGACCCACAGAACTCTGCCAAGTTCCAAGTTCCAACTTCCAACTATGAGGTATGTACATATCTAGATTCTAGGTTCTGGAACCTTCTGCCCCAAGAGGAGGCATGAAGTCATTGACGTTTGACGAACATTCGACCCGGCTATATGAGGCCTATCGTGATTCGTCGCCCCGGGCCCCTACCCTCGAGAATCGAACATCAACCAGCTGACGACAGTCTCGGATTCAATCTAGCTCGTGTACCTACCCCCCATGATCGCCGGCAGTGAGCCTCGTAGGAACACTCTATCTTCGATGGGCTGTGCCTTCCGACAACCCTGAATACAACCATCACAGAGCTAAACAGAATGATCCTCGACCCCTTGCTTGCCGGACCAGTCTCAGTCACTCTGTGAATACCCACGCTACGGACGCAGATATACGGACGAGGATCATGATTTATCATCATTTTTTTTCCTACTGATTCCTGCTGAGGTCCTACAGAGCATAGCCCTGCTCTCGATGCCTCCCCCTTCTCAACTCGACCTCAAGATCGGAATCCCCGTCATGCTCTTACGGAACCTCGGCCCCAAGATGGGCCTCTGTAACGGCTCCCGTATGGTCGTCACCCAACTGCAAAGGCACTGCTAACAGGTGAAGATGCCGGAGCCTGCCTGGGATGTGAGTTTGACGGCTAGGCCTAGCTAGCTGCGGCTGCTCTGCTCCCCCCGAAGGAACCTTGATCGAGCACGACACACACGCCTTGAGGTATTGGCCATGAGGTGTAGGCAGCTGCCGGTGCGTCATTGCTTGCGCCAAAACAATCAACAAGGCCCAAGGCCAGTCGCTCCATTACTGTCGGGTTGGCTTTACACGGAAGACGCAGCATCTGTATGTAGTGTCTTCGCATTTGGGCCACGTCCATACGGGAGCCGTTGCAAAGGCCTTCCTTGGGACAGATGGCGGGAGTACACACCGATCGTCGAGTCGAGTTGGGAAGGGGGCGTGGAGGGTAGGTCTACCCATGCTCTGTATGTAAGACCTCAGCAGTGAGGAAAAATAATGATGAATCATGGTCTTCGGCCGTATCTGCGTTTGTAACGTGGGTATTCACAGACTGGCTGAGACGGGCCTGGCAAGCAAACGGTCGAGAATCATCTTATTTATCTCTGTGACGGTAGTATTCAGGGTGGCCAGAACTTCGAAGGCACTGCCTATGGAAGGTTGGTGTGGGTGGTCTTGCAAGTTGCGAGGCTCGCTGCAGGCGATGCATGGGGGTAGGGGATACATGTGCTGGATTACTCCGTAAGGCCGAGACTGTCGTCGGCTGGTATGAAGGCAGGGAGTAGGGTCATCATAGGCCTCATGTAGGTAGTCGGGTCGTATGGAACACTTTTCACTCAGCGGACGAAGTCATGCCCGTAGGGCCAACTTCTTGTTGCCAGTGGAATCGCACACGATACATAGCACCAAGGCGAATAAGACGCAATGTTGTGCATAATCCATATTCTTACCTCTGGAAAGGACATGAAAGAGGATCGGAAGCCCAGAAAATAAGACATTATGAACGCGTTACTATCGTAGACGTGGAGTGGAGGTTTGGGAAAGTAGACTCGAGTGTTCATAGTGGCGCGTACATGGGCAGCTAGAAGCCTCGAATAACTCGTGCTTCTCGAAAAGAATCACGAGGTGAATACATACGGCTTATTCCAGAAACATGGACTTGACATATTCCAATCGCCTACTTCGGGAGTGATGTCGGCACCGCCTGGGCACAAATACGTGTTACTGGATGTGCCAAGCAGGCGCATGAGAAACACTTTGCCATCGCGCAGGCAACAAGGCGCATTTGACTAGAGAAAAGTACGTATGCACGCAGTTCCAGGGCGTTCCTGTCCAATGACAATCTCGCGAAGGGCAAAGCAAAGTTCATTATTCACGTGTCATTTTCCACTTTGGTTGGACCGCCCAACGCCTAATTTCACAAGTAGGGTAAAGTACGAAGAATGTAAATTCACATTTCCTATTCATGTTTTCCCCCAAGAAAGTGTGAAACCACATCCCGATGTAACACGCTCAAAATCCTGTTTGTATTGTTAGCGAAATGCACTGAGCAATGGCAGGTACATATTCAGGCGAATTCGAAGACATCTTTGACACGGGGAGACAGGCAAGTAGATGGGTGCCAGAGGTTGTCCGCAACTATTGCGCCAAAGGACGCAGCAAAGACTTCTTCTGACACTCTCTTCGTGCTTGCTTTTCCATATGACATTGATGACATTCGCCTTTGGGGAGACTGAAACGTACGCAGAGGAGTGAAGAACCATCGGTTCTTGCCGCTCGTGTAGCGGTCCTCCAGCACCTTCTTGACGTTCTTCTTGGCGTCCTCACGCTGAGAAACCTCCTTGAAGGTGTCAGCTGAGATGGCGCCCTTGAGACCCTCCAGCTCGAGAGTGTATCGGGTGGGCATCAAGTGGTTGTAGTTGATGACCTTGATGAAAGGCTTGATCTTTGATCGCTTCTCCTGGCGTGACTTGGACATGCGACGGGTGACCTTGGAGGGGTAGCGCTCGATGCCGGCAACGACGGCGTGGCCGAAGGGGTGAGGCTTGTTGCCGTTGTCCACGGGCTGAACAATGACGACCTGTTTTTGAGGCGCGGTTAGTCGAGTGGCTTGGATAAGGGGGAGGGCGGCAGAACGAGAAAAGTCCGAAGAAGAAGATGAGCTGATTGAGGTTTTCTTTTTCGTTGTGCGGGCACGGAAGTCGAGTTAGGGGTGGTGAGATGTAGATGATCTATGCTGAGTAGATTGTCGGAATATTGGCATGCGAATTGCACATTATCGTGGGAATCAGTGTCGCGTCATTCATTCATTATACAGCCCTCCGTTCTACACAGAGCTGTCCAGACAAATCAAATCTCATGTCGGCGGTGGTGCACATTATTTTTCGAAAGCCTCGTATGATTCCCGGGTGTGCCTCTTCGTCGTCCTCTCTTCTTCTTGTCTTCTTGTCTTCTCGTCTGCTTTCCTCTTCCGCATATACTAAAATCGTACCTTCTTGCCGGCATATCGGCCGCGGGTGATGATGGCGACTCGGCCGACCTTGAGGAACTTCATTTTCGGGTCGTGCTGTGTGGTCGTCCGGGGATGGGGGAGGAACGGTTAGTTGGGGGAGAAGGTTCGACGACGTGCACCGGAATTTCCTTTGCAATATTCGGGCGCTTGTTTGTGGGTTTGGCAATTTTTTGGGGCAAGCGAGCCACATGTGCGCAGTCACGTGAGGAGGGAAACTGGAGACCTTGCGAGTGGGGCAACGTTGGCCCGGGATTTTGATCTCGGAGAGGCAAGTCCATTGCCTTTGAACGATAAAACATCAGATAGAAAAGCTTTTTGTCGACTGCATTGGCCTGGCATTTCAGTCACGCAAAATGGCTGCACCGGCATACATTATCTCTCGGGTCGCGGATCCCATTTTCGCCGTCTTTATAGGCGTCTCCGCCGCGGCGATGCGCATCAATCGCGAGGAAAAGGCCAAGGGATACACGCCGCAGCAGACGATTGACAATGGGTTAAGGTATGCTTGGCATTGGTCACTAAGAGTTGATCTGTCATCCGATGCTGACGCGTTTGACTTATGTTTTGCAGGCGCATCGGTTCGATTTTTAGGCGTTCGGCTTGAAGAAGAGTCATCATTTCCACTTTCGCCCGTTTGAGTAATCTAGTCATGGTGTACATGCTCTACCTGGATACGCAATAAACGTGGATATACACTCAAAGCAACCAATTGTCGAAGTAACCTAGCCTGCTGAAAAGAAAACACCCACAAAAACCCAGTACCAAACTATCAATCATGGTCATCATGATGAGGACAAACCCTCGTTTTCGCCGCACTACGCCCCGTTTTAGACTTCAGAGGACATCCCGTATTCCTTTCTCATAGCCTCCTGGACTATTTGGCCGCACAGCTTGGCAGTAGGATTGACGCTTACGGCGAGGCCCTTTGCTATTGGGTTGCCGTAGCGGCCGCCGTAGGCCAGATCGTGCGAAGCGGCCTGCTCGAAGTCAACATGAGACCACTGCGATTCGGCACGGCTGTCATGGACATTCAACGAACGATGAGGGAGAAGTTTCGATGTGCGGAGATAGATGGCAGCGCGTTGGGTGTACGCCATGGACAATGTGCGCGCCGCCTGGGGTGAGATAGGAGTCCATGGCGTTGCCGGGGAGAGCAACGCAATCGATTTGTCCAGGTCGTCGAGGGCACTGACGGCAGCCGCCTTTTTCTCAGCAGCATTGGGATTCTCAATCAGCGGCGGCGGCGTGTCGGCAGTTACGTCGAGCAGGAGAGCATCTCCGTAGAGGCGGCGAATGATCTGGGCGCGATTGTTCCGAGCGCTAGCGTAGTGGGGAAACTCTGCAATCAAAGAATCCAAGTCGGCACGACAGCGTGCATATGCTTGAATGGCGGTCTCTTTTGCGTCTCGTGCCTGCGTCTCATTCAAGTGCGTCTCGATCGACTGGATTGTGCGGATAATGCTTCGCTCCCGCGACACGAGACTGTCGTAGTTGACCGGATCTGTGACGTGGGGATCGCGAGGGAGGGATTCGTCGATGACGATGCCAACAGCAGGATTGGACTCCGGGTCCTTGATCTTGTCGAGGACGTTGATGTCTCGCGTGCTCAAGTTGACGCAGGCCATGTTGTGAATGAAGCACACACTGCTCGGTACAGCTTAATTCGCCAAAGAAGCTGGTCAAAAACGGAGCAGTGTCTGCAAGTTTATGAACAAAGAGCAATCCAAATCACTCGGGTGACAAGCGCCGCTGACCCGAGCCGCAGGCAAACTCGGAACGAAGTGAACATCTTGATCAAGATAAGGACAAAGGAAATGCCCTTGAACGCTCAAGTCAAAGCCGATCAAGTTGAACGAGAAAGGGCCAAATGCGGCTCAAAGCAGCAATAGCCGGCGGCGGGCCGGTGACGACAAAGGTGGCCGAGCGGCATCTCGGATTCTCGAGTCCTCGACGGCATTGATTCCGCTGCCGGCCGATGTGCAGCGGGTCAAATGTACCGCGTTTAGCCCGCGTTTATCCCGCGGTTTGCCTGCTGTTTCCACGCCCCACGTCCCTGCGGCCTAAATTCCGCCCTCCAGTTCGCGCTATTGTTTGCTGGATTCCGTGTAAGACGACGCAGCCCGATAAACCCTCCACATCCTCTGTCATAAAAGCGAATGGCTATGTGAGATGGAGTTGTCTTTCTGTTCTTTCGTCTTGTGTTAGGACACAAATAGCGTTACAAGGTTGTCTATTTTTGGTAAACCGCTCCTCTATTACAACGTCAAGTCTATGCTGTCTTGGACGCCATAATACCATTGCCATATTCTTTTGCCTTTTGTTCCAAACGCAAGAGACACGACGCATCATACGTATACGTACGTGTTTGTTATACATGAATAGGGCAACCTATTATTCGCATTGCTTAGTATACGAGATACCTTCCTTTTTGCGGGAACTCGAAGGGGAACGGCGAGGCGATATAGAACGAAGGAGGGTTCCTACTGCTGCAATACACATACAACGCATCACACACACAATGGCTCCTTCGGCAGTGTCACCACTCCAACGACCGGTTGATTTGCCGATCTCCCCAGGCAACTTTACCGGCTACGACCACGTCACCTGGTGGGTGGGCAACGCCAAGCAAGCTGCAGCCTACTATGTCAACCTCTTTGGCTTCACACATATTGCGTACCGGGGCCTTGAGACCGGCAGCCGCTACATTGCCTCGCACGTGGTAGCCAACCACGATGTACGCTTCATCTTCTCGTCACCACTGCGTTCCGAGGCCCATCTCCCCGAGGGGGAGGCCATCTCACCCGAGGAGAGGGAGCTCCTACGCGACATGTACACACATCTGGAGCGGCACGGCGACGCGGTCAAGGACGTAGCATTTGCGGTAGACAACGTGGAGGGTGTATACCGCAAGGCCGTGCGGGAGGGTGCCATAGCGGTACAAGAGCCGCGGGTGCTCTCCGCCGGACAGGGCGAAGACAAGACACACGGGAGCGTCATCACAGCCGTGATCCGAACCTACGGCGACACAACCCACACGCTCATCCAAAGAGGCAACTATTCCGGCCCCTTCCTGCCCGGATTCCGCGCGAGCAAGATCCCCACGGCGACGACGGCTCTACCCGCCGTGCGACTCGCGCACATCGACCACTGCGTCGGTAACCAGGACTGGAACGAAATGATCTCAGCCTGCGCCTTCTACGAAAAGTGCCTCTCCTTCCACCGCTTCTGGTCCGTCGACGATAAGCAAATCTGCACCGACTTCAGCGCCCTGTCCTCCATCGTCATGGCCTCGCCCAATAACCTCGTCAAGATGCCCATCAACGAGCCCGCTGCCGGCAAGAAGAAGTCGCAAATCGAGGAGTACGTCCTCTTCAATGCGGGAGCAGGCGTCCAGCACATTGCCCTCCGGACGCACGACATCATCGATGCGGTCACCACGCTGCGTGCCCGCGGGGTTGACTTCATCAGCGTCCCGCCCTCGTATTACCGCACCATGCGCCAGCGTCTCAAGACGGAGAAGCGTAGTTGGTCGCTTAGAGAGGATATGGATACCCTCGAGAGGCTCAATATTCTGATTGATTACGATGAGGGGGGTTATCTACTGCAGCTGTTTACGAAGCCTTTGATGGATCGGCCTACGGTGTTTATTGAGATTATTCAGCGGAATGACTTTGAGGGATTCGGGGCAGGGAATTTCAAGAGCTTGTTTGAGGCGATTGAGAGGGAGCAGGCTGACAGGGGGAATTTGTAAATGCCAAATGGGGGAGGGGGGAGAAATGGGACTTGATTCTGGATTTCGTTCTTATGAATGGCTTTCGCAAATCCTTGACTACATATATTCTTCCTTCCTTATTCCTGTCTTTCTCTGTCTTTTTTGTTTTTGTCTTACATATTTGTGTCCAAAAATAGCCTTGCACTCATT
Organism: Claviceps aff. humidiphila group G2b; assembly: GCA_018360325.1. Classification (NCBI taxonomy): domain Eukaryota; kingdom Fungi; phylum Ascomycota; class Sordariomycetes; order Hypocreales; family Clavicipitaceae; genus Claviceps; species Claviceps aff. humidiphila group G2b. Next base: position 125,997 of record SRQG01000028.1, on the reverse strand, counting down.
TACTAGACGAGCCCCACGACCTAAGAAATATATTTTTGTTACCTCTTTCATGACCGATTCTTATGTAACTACCTAACCTATGTACCTTAGGTACGCTTCACGCACGATCGTCGATGGGCAACAACGTGGGGAGGTGTGAACAATGAAGAAGTCTATTTCCAGACGGTCCACATCTTGAATAACCCATGAATGAGCCTCTTGATGAATAAACAAACGAACTTTCATTGAAAGCGTTGCGGGCATGATGCCACATCCTTTCATGCGCCTACCCTTTCCTTCATGTACGCCTGCGTCTTACAAGTCCTCATGCTACCGCCTTTTCCACAACTACACTTGTTATTTCTGCACCGCCACGACTCCAATATCCGAAGAATGACACAAGAAATGGCTGAAAAGCCTTCTACCACAGAGGATGAAATAAGAGAAAATACACAGATTCGAAGTACGTGACTTGTTGCTACTCCTGCTCCAAAACCGTCCATGCATCTGTTTTGCATTCGTTTGCTGTACAATAGATTGAAATGGCCTTCATCTCGCCTTCGGCTGAGTAGAGCGTCAACCCCCCAGGTCTAGGAAGGGGGGAAAATTCGAAAGAAAGCAAAAAAAAAACTATGGCGAAAAGAGAAAGAATCACCCCATGCTACATGATACGTAACCACCAAACGCCACGCCCACTACACTTTTACCCGTCTAGATCCATAGCTTCGGGCAAGGAAACCTGCGCATCACCATTCAATGCCACACTCGCTGGCGGTCCCGGGGCATCTGCCTCTCTCGATTGAGCACTACTCTGACACCCCGGGCAGTTATGAATCACCTCATGCGCAAAAACATCGCAATCGATGCAAAAATGATTCCCGCATTCCTCGCACGCGTAGCGACCGCTCTCGCTGACACCGGCCTTGGATTTGGCCTTCGCCTTGGGCTTGTCTCTGTCCTTGTGCTGTCTGTCCTTGGAGCCCCCCCCATTGACCATGACAGTGTCCTCAGGGACATGAGGAAATGGAAACTGGCACGAGAAACACGCGACAGACCGCCGGGCATCTTGCCACGAAACCTCGACCCAGTTCCGCAGCGGGAAAAGATGATGGTACGATCGCGCTAGGTGCGTCGATAGAATGAGCGTGAGGCCACAGGCCGGACACTCGGTAGGGAGGCGACATACACGTGCAGAGCACCGCGTGCAGACGTAGCCCTCCCGGATCGGTTTGCTATGGCACGCGCAGAGATGGATGCTCCCGCTCGGAGCGAGCGTCCGGGACGGGAACCCCATCATAAGCAAACTCGCTGTGCTCTGCTCCTTGGTCCTCGTCACGGGAGGTGTAGTACTCGCCATGAACAAGTCCCGAAAATGAACCTCGTCCATGGCGATATTGTACCGCGAAGTATCGCCAGCATTGGTCCGCGAGCACAACTCTCCACAGATAGCTACCTGTGCCGAGAGCCCCACGATAGAAACCCGAATCTTGTCCGCAACGAGATGCGCAACAGTCTCGTGGATATCGCCAGGATCGCTCGATAGTAAAGCCCCGTAGATGATGAGAACCTCTCGCGTGCCGTGCGACGGTGCGTGACTACCCATGCGCCGCAATGATAGTATCATGGTTAGCCGGTATACTCGTTGCCAGATGCAGACAGAGCTGGGGTCATCTCGAGAAAGAAGGAAAGACGGGAAAAAAAGTATAAAAAAAAAACACAGGGACGGAGACGGAGACGGGACATACAACAGCGCACCCCGACACATCTCCAGCGCGTTCTGCAAACTCGGATTCCCCTGCGGCTCCTGCCCCTCCACAGCCCTCAGCCTCTCGATGTGATCTGCCGGATTGCCCCCCAATTCACTTATCCTTACAGCCACACCGTCTCTCATGCCAAAGATGCCGAGCTGTGAAATGGGATTCTGCTCGAAAAACTCCTTGACAAACCCCACCGCGTAGCGAATCGTTAACCGATACCGCGTCGGCTGCAGGTCCTTCTCCGCCATCGCAAATGACATGTCCAGCACGAGAATCATGTGTCGGATGATACCTCTCTGCAGGGGGGTTGTATCCCGCGTGAGACGGCGGCGCTTTTCGGCTTCGAGGAGAGAGAGGTTCAGGACGCCGTGTTGGTCTTCTTCGGGGAGGTTGGTTTCCCAGGTACGTTTGGACTTCTCCCATGCTTGGGCGCTGGTGGTTGGTTTTTTGCGTTTTAAGCGAGTGGATTTACTGCTTCTGTTGTTGCTGGTGTTGCTGTTTTTGTTGTCGTTGCGGGAGGAGGGGTCGTTGTCGTCGCTGACTTGGTGCTCGATGAGGTCGTCGTCTGACATGCCGTCGGCGACGTACTCGCCGTCCGAGTCGGCCATGGTTGGGCGAGGAGGAGGCAGACCGATTGTTGGATGTGTGGGAGAGGAATCTATTTGTGTGTTCTTTGAAGGAGGGTTGAGTCGCTTGCGTATTTGCGCTGATGCGTGCGAGTTCGTATGTGGTCGGGATGCGGGTGCAGTCTTGAGGTTGCAAGAGACGGACGAGGCTTGAAGCTGTCTGAGAATATGTAAGAGATGCAGCCTTGTCCAGCCACACCAATAAACGCCGCCGATGTCAGGGCTCCACCACCGCCAGCGAGCCAGTAAAGAACATGACGTTCATCACAAGGCCACAGGACAGCAACAACTTACGTACATCGTCCTCATTTGGAAATCATCATGATCAATCACTGCTTGCATGATTGGTCTTGTTACATACTCGTCGTAAGCTTCAAAACTTGAAATACACCAGATTTTCGTGCAAAGACACCCCATCCGAGATGAACGATGAGATTTACGACAAGGAACTCTTGCCATCATCATTGCTTCAAGAGATGAAGAAGACAATGCCTGAAGGGGGCCCAAGACCGGATTGGAGTATTCTCGACCATAAACCTGGAATACTTCACGCCTGCTTCGCCTGCGGTGGAGAGCGTCGTTTGCCCGCACTTCATTCGTTGGCGGCTCCAATCTGATTGCTTCTTCGCGTCGTTCGTGGGCTTGTACCATCCAATTTGCGTGCAGCTTACGTCCCAGGGGCCAGCACACAAAACGGAGGGGCTGGCTGCGATAAGTACGAATATTCGTGCCTTGCACAAAGACTTCAATAGTAATCCATATCAAGAAAACCATTGACAATTACAAGCAGCATATCGCAGTCCAACTTTTATAATACATTTCATTCATTCATCCATCGTCAAAATATCAAGTAGACTCAGCCTATTTGATGCTGCGTCGGCGGTCACGCTCCTCCGCAATAGTGAGCTTGACACCCTTGCCCTTGGGCAGTGAGATCCAGGGCTTGTCCTGGCCAATGACAAAAACGTTGCTCTCACGCGTGGCAAAGCTGTTGTCAATCGCGTCCTTGATGTGCACGATGTTGAAGCCGCCGTCGTGACGCTCGCGGTGGGTAATAACCCCAACACGACCCATGTTACGGCCACCAGTGACCATGGCCACGGCGCCGGTATCGAACTTGATGAAATCCGTGATCTTGCCAGTGGTGAGATCAATTTTGACCGTGTCGTTGACCTTGATAAGGGGATCAGGATAGCGGATGCTGCAGTAGAACAAACAAATGTCAGCCAACCAACCAAACTTTTTCAGGGGTGATACGTTACAGCTGTTGAACCTCTCCCCCTTCAACGCGGCTTGCCCCCTCACTCGAGTGATTTTTGATCTTCGTCGTGGAGAGAACCGTGTGCGATTCGTCGCACAACATGTAGAGTTCGGAGGCGGGCCGGGGGAGGGTAGCAGGGCTCGATAGGATCGACCAAAGCTTGGCTCAACGGCTGAAAGATGTCTGACAGAACTACTCACGTTCTCGCATCATGCGTCACCAAGAATGGGATTCCTCCACGGCCAAGCTGGACGCGCTTGACCTTGCCCAGCTTGTACTGGGCCTCCTCGGTCTGGATTCTGTGCACTGTGAAGCGGCCCTTTGTGTCGTACACGAGGCGAAAGTTCTCGCCCGTCTTCTCAATCGTGATAACGTCCATGAACCCGGCAGGGTACGTGGAGTCGGTTCGGACCTTGCCGTCGACCTTGACCAGGCGCTGCATCAAGATCGACTGCGTCTCGCGGTTGTTCAACGCGTACTTGAGACGGTTGCGGATGAAGACAATGAGTGGCAGGCAGTCGCGCAGTTTATGGGGACCGGCCGAGGGTTTGGGGGCGTAGACTCCGGACAGCTTGTCCAGCAGCCAGTGGGAGGGGGCGCTGAGGCGCTTCTGGTGCTTCTTGCTGCATTTTGAAAACACGCCAAGTCAGTGCATTGTTCGTGAACACGGAGACGACGAAGGGCGATGAAACGTCGGAAGCGGAAGAAAGATAGCATCGCGAGAAATGTATGCATGATTCTTTGCTGCGTTTCCTTCTGCTTGACATCGTCTGGACCTTAATCGTTGACTTACATTCCTCGGGCCATTTTGACGACTGCTGTAAGCAATAAGTAGCGATGAGAGAGAAGCAGACGTGATCGAGAATAGAGTGATCGATGAGATTGTAGGTAAGTCAAGGAATGCGGTGATGGGAGAGAAAGAGAAGTGAAGTGGTCTGTGACTCGTGAAGGCTAATTGCCGATTCACGTTATGTACCCATGTAGCGTCGGTGGTACGTAGAGGGCCTGTTTGCCCTGCTGCCGGGGCCTTTCCAAGTTCCGAGTGCTGTGGTCATGTGATTCGCCAACTTCCAATCACCCTGGAGGAATCTGAGTCGGAATCCAAAAAGTACCTCGAAATAGGCGGCAAAAGAGGTACCGAAAAGCGGGGCAGACACGTTTGGATTTCGAGTCGGAATCCTAGCAGTGATGAGATGGAGGAATCTGAGTCGGAATCCAAAAAGGTACCTCGAAATAGGCGGCAAAAGAGGTACCGAAAAGCGGCCATCTGTCCAACGACTTGAAAGGCGCGACTACCTACCTCATTTAAGGCTTGCAAGCTGCAATACCTGCACAGTTTGTATCTTTGCGAGCATCTTATTTACAGGGATTGCAAAAAAGGTTGATCTTCCACAAATCTCCGGCTGGGCAACTCTTTTTGAGACGGAAGGACATTCTTTCATCAAATATCTTGATGAAACGCAATACAGAAGATAACTTCCATGAACCTGCTGTCACTTTTCCGCGCATATCGACATCCAGCTATACATAAAACGATCCTCCAACTTCAACACGTGCAACTGGCCCAAAAAATACATCAACTTAAAGCTCAAGATAGGGTTTCATTAGATTAAGTCGCTTCGTGGGGTATTGTACTACGATAAGTCGTCTCTAGATTAAGTAGACCGCACCACATGGCAAGGTCGCGGCATTTGAAGCACTGCCCGATTCAACATCATGATCCCATGTCCAGAATTGTTTTGCCTTTCCTCCTCCTTCTGTTCCGTCTTCATGGCGCCAAGATCGGATCCGCCACAACTCCTGTTCGTTTAGTACATGATCAGACAAGACAAGACAAGACACGAGAATAAGTTTGTATGCAGGCAAATCCCTCGTTGTGGGACCAGTCGTCCAGGCATCCAGATATCCAATGAAGATTGTTTTGTTGTCTTCGTCATTTTCCCCACGCATGGTTAGTTTGCTCCCAGCAACTTATACGTGGGTTGAAATCGCTTCGTCCGTCGTGACTCCGGTCCAGTCCAGTCCAATCCAATCCAATCCAATCCGGCCCAGGTATTAAATAAGAAAACGTCGTGCATTCCGTCACACATATGCGTTGTCCGACAACCAGTCGAGCCGTCCATTTCATTGAGACATGACAAAAATAATAAGAGATAAAAAAAAAAACCGGATACTTGTACCGTTGAACGCCGTATCCGGATAGAAGAATGAAGAACCAATCAAAATTAGAAAAGAAGAGGAAGAAGAAGAAAAGAAGGAGAAAAGGAGAAAAGAAAAAAAGGGCAGCCCGCAGTGGGAGAATTAGCACACCACTGCCGCTCATGGTTCGTACGTGGTAGTAGTCTGTATCGGCCAGTCGTCTTCAGTAATACTCGACCAGAAGACCCAGATCACTACCACGGCAAGCAACGTGAATAAAGTCTCAAACAGAGCGCCATCAATTTTGCCGCTCGTGCCATCGCAAATGTATCTGCTGATAGCATAGTTGAAAACCTGTCCGATGGCGAACAGCAGGGCGGCGCCGATGAGGTACGCCAAGGGTCGGATTTCTCCAAGAATGCGCAGGACCAGAATCGTTTCCAAGACGAAGAAGGCAACCAGACAGATGAGAGGTATCAGTTGGTAGAGGACGTATAAGGCGATATTCCGATTGGGAAGCTCGTAGCTGCTGTCCCAGTACGTGGTCCATTGAAGACCGGTATCTAACGCGATGTAGCCGGTGCCGATAAACAAAACAACGGCCGATACAAGAACAAGACTAATGGAGAGGGGTGTTCCGTCATCGATGAGCTGATAACCGATTATGGCGTTCGTCATGAGGATCCAGGTTGTTGCCGTTATTAAGCCAATATGGATGGCACTAAAGACCTGTAGGGGAGTACGCGAGTTAGCGCTGGTGCGATTGTGTGAGCACACGTGGGCCGGACATGTCCTACCACGCGAACAGTCGAGTTGAGCGGGAAGACGCCAACTGAGAAGATCTCGCAGATACTAATAAGAATGTAGCCAACGAGAAACATTTGCATCTCCCTGTCGTTGTACCATGTCAGCTTGTCGATATCGTAGACACCCAAAAATCAGGATACATAGACAGGCGCGTCTCATACCTTCGTCCAACCGCTGCTCTCTTCTTCTCCGACTTGAGAAATAACAGGATAGAGATGGCAATAGCAACAGCGCAAAGCAGAATCGAGCCCAAATTTCCCAAGTGACGACCTCCACTCAAGGGGATCCCTCGCAGTTGGCAACCCCCCCACGGTCCATTCTGGTTATGGGCTGGTCCCGAAAAGAGCTAAGATGAGAAACGCTTGTGAGTTCGCCAGTCCCAACGCAAGAGTGTCCAGACGGAAGGGCTTCTTCTTACATTGCAGACGGGTAACGTGGAGCCCTTGCAGAAGTCCTATCGCGGATCTATGTTAGCCGTGCAGTTCATCATGGAGACTACCAGCCATGTTACCGTACATTGAAGTTGCCAAAGTCGGTCGACCCCATTGTGATTGTCTTGACCGAGTTGCAGCTCGGTCAGAAGAGCGCATCCAACGCAGCAAGTCCGAGAGTCGTTCGCAAATCAGTCAGGCCGGTGGCCGGGGCCGAGAGGTAGAGATGACTTGACGAGGCTGGGGCCTTGTCTCGCTGGAAGCACGCAAACTCGAAATTGTCGACGCGATGGCTGGTGCGACGAGAACGAGGCGGCGTTTTCGAACGCGTGTCGGGTGACAGATAAGGTTGGTAGCCACAGGGACGGGGTTCGTTGTTCGCGAGCTATTCTCGTAGGTTGCAGGGTTACAGGTCGCAGGGTTGTACGCTGGATGGTCGCGTAGTTGACGATTCGCTCTGCTGTGGTCTGGCTAATAAGCTCAAGAGAGAAGCAAAGCACTCAAGATCTTTTCGATAGCGAGAGGGTGCGGAGCAAGTCGAGGTGATGACAGCGCGTCGCAAAAAAGGGCGTGATGTTGTAAGTGCAGGGCTGGATCGTCGACAGCTCCCTCATCAGGAGTCGAAATGTGTGGATGTGGAGGTTCGTGGCCTGGAGCTTTTAGGGGAGAAACAAAACAGGTTTGCACTGTCAGCCAACGAACTGAGATTGCCATTGGCTGGTTTTGCGAAATGGGGCGGCCAGGGTGCTCCACAGTAGCTGCAGCCTGCACCAAAGGGCAAACAAGGGCAAATTGCAAGCCACAGTGGGTCGGGAAGGGAAAAAATGGAAAAAAAGGGCGGCTGGCTGGCCCACGCAGGGGCCGTCCACTAGTAGGGCTGGATGCGGTTAGCGACTGCGGGTACGAGCGGAGATACTGGTGCTGATTGGCCATATTGGAAGAGGCGGACACCCGCAGTCACCACGCGGGCGGGCACTTGTGGAAAGTAGAAAGTGGCTGGGCTCGTGGCGCCTTTGTGGTCCATTCGGCCGCCGCTGTCGACAGTTCCACTGACTTCACGCCATCGTCGGACAACAACCACATTAGCATGGCATGCAAAGCCAGCCCTTCTTCTCTTCAAAGTTCAACCCGCCCCAAGGAGGTATCGTTTGTGGTCACTTGTGCCTCGTCTTCCCGTTCCTGCAGCTGTGTTGCCGCATCGACTAGGTAGTTGCTCCAGTGTGGAATTTGGATGTGTGGGCTTTGTGCCTCCCAAAGTGGTATTGCCAGGTACGACCTCATCTCGTCACTGGCGATTACCTACCTATCTAGGAACAGAGACTTGTGTCGCACGGACAAAAAGGAGTCGAAGCCCAGCTCAGGAACGTCGAGAAGCATTTTACCTATTCCCGACCCCCTCCAGGCTTCTTATGATGATGGGCCATCGCCCGCGTGTGTCTCGCATTGGCACATGCCGCAGCACCAAAAAGCATCGCCCACGCGTCGTGTGCCGACATGCAGGCCAACGAAAAATGAAACCTGCATCGAAAGTCTCGCCCATTCCTTTTCACGGATTTCTGCTTACCTACCTATGTACTGCTGCAGCGTAGTACCTACGTACTGCAGACGAACCAATCTTGGATGACGGCAGATTCTGAAAGCCGTTATGGACCACATGAACGGGAACGCTACCCTGTTGCACAAAACTGGTGAGACCGTTTCCCCCTCTTTCGTGCGCGAGGAAACCATCCATCGCAACACGACATCAGCATTTGCAAGACAAATTGACGTTGCCTAATTATGTACTTGACGAAATTTGCACACTGTGCAGTGTTTCATTTTCATTTTTATGCCATTCCCCCTCCCCCCCAATAAAGGGGTAAACTCGTGCGTTGTAACTTGTCGATACCACGCAGCAGCATCCCTCATGTAACTCCCGCTCCCCCGGATGTCACCTCACGCGTCGCAGCGTCGGGGCCAGGCTATTCAAAAAGGCGATACGGAGTACAAGAGTAGGGAACAGTTGAACTGCTGTAGCCTGTGAGATAGACGTACCCCGTAGACGTGTGAAGTAAGAGGAGGTCCAACCTTTTCTAAGACTTTGGATCATCCTCGCTGCTCGTCCAGGAGCTGATGCTTGGTTCGTACTGCGCGTTTGCGCGAAATGCACAGGGATGCAAAGGACCTTGTCCGAGACCTGGGGACCTAGGGAAGATGGACGTGTCCGAGGTACAAGCACAACTTACAACTTATAAGTGATCGACCTTACAGGTGAGAAAAGCAAATGTGCCCAGAACTTCTTGAGGACTCGTTGCAACTGCAAAATTGGCACACTAAAGCCGCTGCCCAGTATCTGGTCTGGTACTATCTAAGAGTAGGTAGACCGTATCTACCCAAATGAATGGACACCGCGGCGCCACAGAGTGCACAAGTTGCTTTGATCGACATCCAAATACCCAGTTGCCTGGGGCCTAAACGAGAACAAATTTCAAGGCCGAAGGAAATTATGTAGCACCTAGACGAGGGCTCGCCTCTGCTATTGAACCCGTGAGACGATGAGAAACAGAATCGGTGATAGATGACAGGCAGGGTCGTTTGGGATTTAGTTTACGGGCCTTTCAAAGAGGGCTCATGCAAAACTGCGCCCATGTCTGTCACGAATTCCATCTCGAAACACATCTTGGAAGTTACGCAACTCATGATGTAGCGGCAGGCATATACCTATCGGCAGGCATACGAAACATCACGCAACTTATCGCAGTAGCACCGCAACGTTTCACTTCCTCCGAAGATCACGATTCAACTGCAGACCGAGTCCTGCGAATCAGCGCCAGTGGTTCATGCCAAGCAGCGTGGACCTCCATGTCCGATGCTACTTTACTACTCTATAAAATGGCACCTTGAAGTTTGAACTACTCTCAGAAGGCACCTCGGAAGCATAACCTGCAGGTTGCAGATTGGTATGTACAGAGTGAAGTGGATGGTTCACAGCCCCGATGGGCCACGAACTTGTGGGCGCATTTTCGCGTGGCTGAATCATGAATGCCATGCAGATAGCTTCATACACATCGGGTTCGGGGGACGTTCCACCGCGGCTGCTACCGATAGTCGCCTCGCCCAAGACCAAGCCATTGCATGAAACCGTGAATTCCTATCCGCTGCGATACATGGCTGAGGGTATATGCTGAACGACATGTGCGTATTGTGCAGTCGTGACTCGAGAGTCGAGTCTCTCTACCCCTGGACTTTTTGAATCTCTGGGAGGCCCTCCGCCCATCTGGATGAATATTGTCGTAATAATGAAACACAAAACTCTTTGGAAAACTGGAAAGAAAAACAAACACGACACCCAAAAAAACACAAAAAAACAAAAACAAAAAAGAATGCCAAATATCAATCCTACGCCGTATCCATGTCCATATCCTCGTTCACCCGCACCTTCATCTTCCTCTGCTCTCCACCAAATACCTGCGTCTTGCGCTTCGCAATCCGCACATCCCCGTGTTCCACCTCCAGATCCACGTCCATAGCCACATCCCCATCCTCCAGGGCAGCCGCCGCAGCTGCTTCTCGGAGACGACGCACCTCGCTCCCGCGCATACGCGGCAAAAGATGTTGATTCTCGGCGACCAGTTTCCGTGCCTGGGCCAGTTCGCGGGCCTTCTTGCCAACCATGCGCTTCTTGTAGAAGGCGCGCTCTCTGCGGGCGCGGATCTCGCTGACGCGTGCCATGGCTTGGATGGTCTTCTCCATGAGGTTGCGATTGTACCGGACGGGTTCGTTGCGGCGGGCGCTGAAGAGGAGGGTGCTGTCTACGGTCATTTCCTTGCCGGCCTTTATGCGAGAGGCCTTGGTCCACTTGAGTTTGTTGGGGTTTCGGCGGTGCTTGAAGTTCTTGTGGCATTTACTCCGGCTGGAAGGAGGGGCGTCATGTTAGTTTTTTTTTCTTTGGACGCACGAGAGGTGGAAGTTTCGCGGTGAGGGAGAGGGAACTGTATACCAGAATCGGAATGATCGTCCTGTGTAGAGGTTGAGTTAGCTTGGCATGATAGATTTGGTGGTGGGTTTGTCCCAAGCAGGCTTCTTCATGCTACAGGGAGGGGGGAGGAGACGTACCATCATTGCGATTGAATACTATGCCCTTGCTGGGGAAGGTCGGGCGACCGCAGAAATAACACGGATCGACTCTCATGTTGGCGGTGCTGTGGTGGTCTTGACCGTCGATAGAACCGTCAATGGAGTTTCGGTCGGACGTGTGAAAAAAAAAGTCCACGACAGGGTGGAGGGGCTGTGGGTCCTGTGGCGCGTGCCGGAGCTACAACGGCTAAACTCGACACGTGCAGCAGTTTATGTTGCTCCGTACAATGTACATATGTACCTAGGTACATGAACTTTTGAAGAAGAGTCCACCGATAACCGGACACCCGACCCCCGGTCCCTGCCATTTGCAAGCGCCAAACACCGAGCGGCCGACATCCCGACCGATGCAATGCATCATGATATTCATGGACACCTTAGAAGTTAGACACCTGCACGCCAGAAACAAACGCCATCATTTCTCATGTCTCCCCTGAGTGACGAGTCCCCTCAGTGCTCACTGCTCAGCCTTTAGGCCTGCGTTGTCCCCTCCATTCCCCTGAGCCCTCACCTTCCCTGAAGTTCGCTCTCACGCCCCCGCGACTCTGCAGCACCGTGTGTCTTTTCCGTCGAACCACTCTCCGCGTCAGTGCGACAATAGACATGTGAAGCCCAGGGGGGCCCCCAGGTTTGGACCACTGACAACTTGTGGCAAGCTGCAACAGGAAACCAAAGTCGGGCCATGGCATGGCCGCTCGGAATGTTTTCTCTCAACGAGCCTGCATGGCCAAGCTTTGCTCAGCAACCTTGCCTGGACAGCGTCGTGAACATCTTGTCCTCCGCGACTGAGTGGTCACTGGTGGCTGTCGGCTTTCTTTTTTCTTGAACAAGAGGTACAAAAGGCGCGTTCGTTCTTCTTGAGATTGAGAAGGTCCCTATTCCTACCCCCCTGCTCTCCTTGCATATTTTATCTTGAGTCTTTGACCCTCCGAGAGATCGAGAGAGCGAGAGAGAAGGAGAGCGAGAGCGAGAGATAGAGAGACAGACAAAACATGTCCCTGCGCAAACACATTGCGGACAGAAGCCTTCGCCGCCTCCAGTTAGGAGCCCCATCGGTGGAAGCCGCACCGTGTTCGTCGAGCGAAGGATGTCAGTCCAGCAACACGGCAAGATTTATACGACCCTTCAAACAGATCATTTGTTGTAAGGGGTCCTTTCCCGACTGACGCGCCTCATTACCTCGTGCAGATATCCCCATCGCTCTCGGTCCTCCCATTATCCGGCCGCCACCTATCCCGGCTCCGTCTCCGTCTCCGTCTCCTCCGACTCCGGCTCCGGCCCCAATCTCAGCTCCAGTCCCGATCCCGACCACCTCCTCCTCCTCCTCCTCCTCCTCTACGTGCCGATATTCCCAAACCTCGACTGCCGCTTTCCAAAGCATCCTCCTCGAATTCGAAACCATCTTCGTCGTCGACGACCCCCGCCTCGGCTGCGAACAACAATACCAATCCGCCGCCGAAGCCGTCGCCCAATTCACAAGCAACCACTTCCAGCACCACCCGAGCGGCATCTGTCTCTACTTCCTCTGCAGCCAGTCCAAAGCCCCCAGCACAAGCGTCCAATTCGGCGGCGGCTACTACAGCCTCCGAGACCCCATCACCGTCCTCAACATCTTCAACCAGCGCGAACCGAACCTCGCCGAAACACCCCCCTCTTACAACCACACCGTCCTTAACATCATATCCTACCATCTCGAGGCCCAGCGTCGCGCCTCCCAACACGGCCGCCAAATCAAACCCATACATCTCATCATCATCAGCAGTGCTGTTCCCTGGGCGGACACGGACCTCATTGTCCAGTATGCCCGGACCCTAGACGAGATGCACGCCCCCCTTGCGCAGGTCTTTGTGCATTCTATCCAAGTCCGGACTCCGTATCGGCCGCAGCTTAGAATTGGGGTCGGGCCCCCAAAGCAGGAGCGCAGGGCGCGGGAACGCTGGGAGGAGAAGAGGAGGTATACGCGGAGGGAGTGGCATGTGTTAAGGAAGACGCTGCGGCATGCGGGGGCTCGGAGTATTGTGAATGTGATTGGGCATGATTATGAGCTTGTGCCGGGGACGGTGACGTTGAGTGCGGATGGGATTCGGTTCATGATTCTGGATGTGGTTTCGTCGCTGTTGAAGCATTATCCCGCGGTGCAGGATGTGCAGCATTTGTTTCGGGCGTGTAAGTGAGGGGGTCTGGGTGCCTCGAGTGGACAGGTAGACGGTGGCAGACTTTTGAGGATGCTCTCGAGAGGGGTTGCCTGGTTGGCGAGATGGGAATGATGGAATGATTCCACTATCGTGGCTTTGCGTCAGGCTTTGAAGTTTGAAGGGATGATTTGTATGCGATGGACTTACCAGCCAGCCATCTACACTGCGCGTTTTCTTTTTTGAAAGTGTGGATGGAGTACGGCGGTTCTGTTTGTCGTGGCGTAGAGGGGCAGTGTTTTCGCAATGTCCATGGAGTATAGGGAAGTCGGCACGAACGGTGTACTTGTACATTCTTTGTGATTTCACGTGTGAGCTTAGGTACTGAAGCTGGGGATGTGTGTTCACGATGGATGCATATAGAGCTCTTTGGGCCGTGGGATCTCAAGACCTGGTTGCCTACGCGCAAGTGGTAGATTTCATGACGCATTTCCTGTGCACAGTGTGTAACTTATAAGGAGGCGGACATCTCGTTGGAGAGCATGCAGTTTTATATTCTGCTTTGCGCAATGGCGTCATGAGAGTCTGATATAGAGATCGACATTTTGTGAAACATGACTACATCCAAAGCCGCTGGATGGAGCTCTTGGTTTATTTAAACTCTCTCATGATTTATGTTTCTTTGTTGTTAACCACGCAATCACTCACTAGGTAGTGTTTGACCAACCGTCTCGAGGCAATGTTTTTCAGCACTACCAAGTAGATGGCTCACTTAGCCTTGTTCATCCCATCGTACAACCCGCACCTTTTCTCTGTCCTCTTCCCGGCTCATCTTGATTCTATCACCCACCATCTCGTAGCTCATATTACTTCATCACCGCGAATAATTTGATCTGGTCAGGGTTCCTTCTATCCATGCTCCTTCCCCGCATCGTCATCACCAGAGTACGCTAGATACCCTAGCGTCCTATACATAACCTAGCTTCAGCTACCGAGTGCATCCCAGTAAGCCCAACGATGATCGATCCCAATGAAAGAGAAACAAAGGCAAGTGCGCATAGTTTATATCTCTTATACCAGCATGTCTTCTGTATAAATCCCCCTCTAATGCTCCCTCTTCTAATATACGCTGCGTGAAGGCTCAAAAACATCTATCAATCCAACAACGCCACACCTAGCGAACTCTCTCCGTGTAGGCCTTCCAAGCCGCCGAGCGATATCTCTCCGCCTCTCCCTCCGGATCCCCCGCCTTCAAGATCCCACGTCCAACAATAACGATATCCGCTCCAGCAATACCAATAATCTTTTGCGGCGTATTGTACTGTTGCCCCTTACCATCACCCTGCACCGCGCCATTCTGATCCTCATCCTCAGGAGGCATCTGACACCCCGGCGTCATATGAATAAACTGGTCCTCGGGCTCCGTATTCAGACTCTCTTGCGACACAAACCCCATGACAAACTCCTTGTGCTCCCTCGCCGCCTCCACACACGCCTCGGTATACTCGCGGTTCATAAAATTCCCCGCCGACGACATCTGCGCAAGAATAAGCAACCCCCTCGTCAAAGGCGCCTCCTCAATCCCAGGAAACAAAACCTCATCCCCCCCATGTACATTCTTCATCCGCCGCCCCGAATTCACATTCTCATACCGTTGCGTCACCGTCGTAACAGAGACAATGCTCCCCTTACGCCCATCGTCTTGCCGTCTACGGATCTTGGTCTCATCATCCTCATCCTCCACTCCACTAGACCCCAAATCATCATCCTCGTAGTCCTCCGCCATGGGCGTCCCCACCGAAACAGACGTCTTCACCTCATACGGGTACCGCTCAAACCACCGCTTCGCAGCATTCGCCAGCGACGTCACCGAGGCTTTCCCAGGGACCATGTTCACATTGATTATGTGCGCCCACTCCACGATGCGCGCCGATCCAGCCGTGTACTGCAACTCCACCGTATTCCCAATATCACCAAACTTGCGATCTTCGAATATCAGGAACCCATGGCGACGCGCCAGCGAGGCGAGTTTGGCGCCCGTGCCGGTTTGCGGGTGGAAGTCCCAGCCCGAGACCATGTCGTAGTGTGTCTTGAGGACAACGATCGAGGGGCCGAGCTTGTCGGCCACGTAGACGAGTTCTCGCGCCGTGGCTACGTCGGCGCTCAGGCAGAGATTGGATGCTTTGAGGTCCATGAGCTTGAAGAGGTACGCATTGAGGGGGTGTTCGGCCGTCTGGGACCTCGAGGCGTAGGTTGCTTTGAGAGTTGGGTGCGGCGCCATGGCTGCGGTTTTTTTGGGGGGATTTTTTTTTGGATTTTTTTTGCGGAAACAAAACACAGTTTGATTGATGCTTGTTTGGGGTGTTCAGGAGGCGCGCGGGGTTGTTGTGTGCGTGTGCGTGTGTGGTGTTTTTTTCTTCTTTTTTTTTTCTCGCGAGCAAGAATTCGCGGGCAGGTTGTTTTGAGTTTCGCTCAATGGAAGCAAAGCGAGCGGTGGAAATGATTTGCTTGGCTAGGCTTGGGAGACGAGCAAGGTCGCTAGCTGTTCTTGTCGCGGAGCAAGGAAGTGTAGATTTCGTGGGATTGATCTTGTGTTGTTCGTGGGCTCGGAGGACCGGTGATGCTGACGGCGGGCGCTTTTTTTCGTCTACTTCTTCTGGGTGAAGCGAGCTTTTGAGATGGCGGCTGGCTGTGTGGCGTTTCGGGGTGCCGACCGTTAGCTGTAATGTACATCGGTACATCGGTACTTGGAACTTAGCTATGTACCTCCCTACTCCGTACTGAGTCTAGATTTGTAGGTACCTATGTACCGAAGTCTTGGACTTCTTGGCAAGGATTGGGGTCACGCAACTTGCTGTCGGTACTTGCCCTAACGTGGGTCTCTACTGCAAAGATCAAGTACAGCGCCTATATTTAGCTACAGATGCCGATTTGTCCGCCCAAGTTCCAACGTTTTCTCACACAAAGCGGTATTCATCCGTAAAAGAATTGCAAAGGGAATGCATTGATTCGATCGTGATTGGGTTGCAGGGAGGTTAACGGCCAGGGACAGAGGGTTTGAGTGAATATCACGCTGCTACCTTGCCTCCATTCTCAAGGGTACCTCGTGACTCGTGAGTCGTCGCCAACATTGGTCCGACGGAGATTCCCACCAACCCTCACAAACCCGGGCTCCCCTCACCCATCTACGGTCGCCCGTTGGATACGCTCCGCACTGGCAGAGGATGGGTTATCAAACCCCGCAAACTCATCCTGGTCCCAAGACCACCACCACCACCACACTTTGAAGTTGATCGTCGCATACGGAGTAGCCAAGGTATATTCATCTTTGAGCGTGTAACTCTGTATCGTGACTATTTTCCCTTTAACGTATTCCAAGCCCTGTGTTGTCCTTTTCATAACACCAGCCCAGCTCCCACGTTGTTTCCTGAAACGCTCCCAATCCTGATAGTCTCGTCTTGTTTTCTTACCCCATAGCGCAACTGAGCACATCCGTCTATACCAGTCTTGGTATCTTGCCGTCCGGGAATATACCGACCTAACTGCAAATCGTGAAGAGATCGAAATATAAAGATTATAAAGGCCATCAAAGTGAAAAGAGGTAATATGGTGGCAACGGGTGTAAAATGAAACGAGGAACGGTGAGGAGGTAAAAACGCAAAGGAAAAGGAAAAAGTAGGAACGTGAAGAAGAAGAAAAAAAGAACAAAAGAAATACTGAAAAAGGTATGAAAAGTTCAAAATCAGCAACTCCTCCTGAAACCCACCAACATCAACATCTATCCGTCTGCGTCCGAGCACCTACCTAACCTTTACCTACCTTTCTTCCATCCCCAAACACACCCCAAAACCCCAAAGCACATTCCACCCATGAGTAACGAAGCCAAAACACACACCCATCGCCTTGCAAATCGCAACCGTATATCCCCAAAAACGACCCAAGCCAAAAAAAAAAGAAAAAGAAAAAGAATGAATGCGCTCACTTTGAAAAAGAAATAGCGCCAATAGCAAAATGCCCCCCAAGACAATCAAATAAACAGTGACGCACCCCCCCCTTCCGAATCTCCTCACTGCATACAATACACATCCGCCAACGCCACCGAATGCGCCGAGATATTACTCCCCATATCATTCCGACACGTAACCACCGGCGTCGTCACAAGCGCCACCCTCCAATGCTTCGCCTGCAGCTCCGACGCCCCCAGCGCAGGCCACACCGGGAGCATACTCTGCGAGGAAAACCGCGCACCAACCTCCGGGAACCGGAAATCAAACGTCAGCCGACTCGTTAGAATCCGGGACGATAAATCCCAGGCGTGGTCTGCGACTTGCTCTAGATCACGATGCGCATCGGCAGGGTTATGTAGCCGATTTAGGAGCGGCTGCAGGAGAACGAGCATCGCGGATGTGATTTCATTGATCTTCATGGCGTGGAACTGGGGGGGTTCGGAGCTGAGAATCGTTTCGATGAGGTGGGCTTGCTTTTCGAGGAGGGGTTGTCGGTGTGCCGAGGGCTGGCCTTGGGTTTGTTCGAGTTCTCGCTGGAGATCTAGAAGGGGGAGCGTGAGGGCGTGGTGGTGGTGGTGGTGGTGGTTATGATGGTGGTGATCGGGAGAGGGAGAGGGGGAGGAGGATGAGGAGGAGGTGGTGGTGGTGGCCCAGGCAGCGGGGATCCAGACCTGGGAGACGATGTAGTCGATGATGACGCGGGTGACGAGGCAGCATTTTGGGTTTCTTTCGCGGAGATGTAGATCGAGGTATGAGGTTGCTTCGCGGTCGGAGAGGGGCTGGTAGATGGTGAGGAGGATGGGCCAGAGGTGGGTGGTGGAGATTTTCATGGCCATGGCGGGATCGGGGATGTTGGCGTGGCGTTCGACAAAGGCGCGGATGAGGGCGTAGAAGTCCATGAAGCTTTCGTTCCAGTTGGCGACGGTGTGGTCCGTCATTTGGTTGAGGGAGCCCAAGGTATTGTTGCGGAGCGGTGGTCCGATGACGGTGTGGTCGTTGGCAGCCGTGTTAGTCCTTCCGGGAGGAGTGCCGAAGGGGTACTCAGAGGAGCGAGGACCGGGATTGCTGTTGTTACTCATGTCGTGGAATCGTCCGTAGCGGCTGCGGTTGGATGTCGGTGTCTGTGGCGGCGCCATGTAGTCTCCTCGCGGCGGCGGCGGTGGCTGTGACTGCATCTGATGGCGATGAGCCGCAGCATGAAGAGGGTGGTGATGACCAAGCGATGTGCCAGGCCGAGGGGGACCATGATCCGGATAGACATTCGCAGAAGGATGAAAGTCTCTTGCTGAAGTTCTGTACCGTGATGAGTGATACGGTGCAGTTGTCCGGCGAGGAGCAGATGCCGTCGCCGCTCGACTAAAGGCCGAAGCAGCAGACGAGTAGAAGGGATTTTGACCCGGTGTACTCCGCGGCGGGAGTGAACTCCAAGAGGACGAGATGCTATTCCCGTTACTGTTGCTGACGCTGTGACCATTACTGTTACCGATGCCCATACTATTTGTGTGGTCGTGCCCGATGCTGGTACCGTTGTTATATCTCCAATCTTGTCCAAACGCAGACGGCGCACGCGACAGTCCGGTTTGTAGCGGTCCAAACTTGGGAGGTGCTGGCGTCGCCGAAGCCGGTCGATGATGAAACGGCTGGAAAACACTCGCTGGTCGAACAGGAGGAGCTATTTCGGCGCCGATCGGACGCGACCACGACGAAGCTGCGTCCTCTTCTGGGCTGAGAGGCTCCGAGTAACGCATACATACGGCCTTCATCGATAGCACAACCTGGTGAGCCGCGTCGCTGCCCTGGACAGATTCTGCCAGCGTCTCAATGGCACGGGCAATGGCCTGCGGATTCGAGTGCTGCATGACCCAGAGGGAGCGGCGATTGTTGATTTGATCCTCCAGATGGCGGACGCCGGTTTCGAGGCTCTGTGTGATGCGTTAGTGGTCTTCTTGGTGGCCATCTGGTGTCTAGACCGAGTAGATGACTGTCCCTCTGATCTACAAGACGTGAACCTTGTTTATCCAAGAAGAAACAGCAAGACTGTGAGGAGAAGACCGGGGACCCCTTGTGCCAAGGAGATATCCCCTTGTATAAGGGTAGAACGCCCTCGTCCACAAGGAGGATATCCTCGCCCCGAGAATAAAAAGACAAACAAACACGTAGAAGAACATACCTTGATCACCTCATCCCTCGGATCCTCCCCCTCCCCCCTCAAAGCCTTCACAAGCCCCCTCAGCTCATGCAACTCGCTCATCACCGCCCGCAGATTCCCCTCCGCCTCCTCCGTCTTCATCTTCTCCTCTCCCAGCGCTGCCTCTAGATCCCGCACCCTCTGCGCCTGATCCTCAATCGTTGCCTTTGTCAAGCTAGCCTCGAGGCCCATCCTCGCAATTGCCCTATCTGTATCCTCATGGTCGAGCGTTAGGTGAATGAGCGCATCGACAAGCTGGCTCGTCTCCGTGCTGATGACCTGTCCAACTTCCTGGAGCTGGCTAGCAATGTCGCCGGATTCGTTGGCAGTTACGCCGGGTATGCGGCGGAGGAAGTGTTGGATCTTGACGAGGACTTCTTGGATGGCGCGGGTTTTCTCGAGGGCAGGCTAAATATTTACACAAGCATTAGTGTCTTCATCTTAAATTTTGCTTAGGCCTGTTACTGAGAGAGTGGACTATCGTCCCTTATTTTCACATAAGATGAAATAAGGAGGTGGTGGCAAGTAGGTAGGTAGGGAACGTACGTGATTATGTGATAGTTGCCGAATCCGCTCCGCGCGAGCCGTCCCCGAAAGGGGTGTTGAGAAATCAACAGAAAGCATGGTAGTACTAGTGGTGTCCTCGAAGAAAGTATCTTCTTCTCTCGGGGATGAACACTCGTCAGACTGTTCTTCTTCTCTCCGCGATGAACACTCGTCAGACTGTTCTTCCTCTCTCCGCGATGAACACTCGTCAGACTGCTCCCCGTCTTTACCCCGTGGTGATAAGCCGAGAGATGAAATATTTCTCAACGAGTCGCTCATGCTGCGACGTGAGCCCGCGCGTTGCAGCGACAGAAAACACCCAGAGAAAAAACAAGACCTGTGCCTGTACCAGGCCCCAAAGAAATCCTCGAGATCTCCAAAGTACAATCAACAAGCTGGCATGAAACAAGTACGTATTAAGAAGGAAAGAAAGAAGCTATGGGGAAAGTTCCTCGCGACTCGTGTCCACTGTCACGAAGCTGCCCTCAGCTCCCACCTATGTGCTGAGCTGCTCGTCAGCCAAGTTCTCCGGATACATACCTAGATAAGCGGCTGAGCTCCCACGAGATCGCGGATGGAGGGGTCAGATCAACTTACTGGTTGAAGAAACGTGAATCTATAGACGGAAAGATACAAAAACCTAGTGATGATGGTGAATGAGTCTTGTTTGCAAGAAAGAAAGTCACAAGAAGGGATAAGCAAGAAGGAGAAAGAGGTGCATGGTTCCTTCAAGAACGCAGCATGGGTGAGAAGCCGAAAAGAGGCTGGCTAAGCGGGACGAGGGTACCGCGTGGCCGCTCGTCGAGCAAAAAGTGAAATGTAAGTGAGCTCGTTCATCTCAAAAGCGGACGCCCTGTGGAAACGTGTGCATTTCAGCTCAATGCTGGGCCGAATGGGCCGATTGAATTGGCTGAACAGGCTTGATTTGGTTGTTGTCACTGTCAGCTCACCTCGCCGGCTGTGATTCTGTTTCAGTGATTCACGATCTCGGTTTAGCGAAACCGGCAACACAGAGCCGGCCGGCTGGGGTGCATATTTGGGCTGAAAGACAACATGTCGCAGATGCCTCCATGGACCTGAAGAGGAGAGTAGTAGGAAACACGAGGTAGATAACTGGTGGTTTTTTTTCACCGACAAGTATGGAGATTCAGGCTACAATACCGAAACTACCAATACTACATACTAACAAACATGATTTAGTAATGACAATACTCCTATTAGTGACGAGACAATCATGATTCAAACAACGTGGAAGAAATCGCCTTGCAACAGGCTAAGAAGCCGGCTTGGAGTCGACATCCATCTGTGCAGTGACGAAATTGTCGCAAAGAGTCCGCAGTGAGGCCTACAAGAAAGATCGACGGTGAGTGGCTGCGTAAGTTGTGAAAGGAGGGAGCGGCAACGTAGAGGCTAATCGAGAGAAACTGCAACATCATGTCTAGGTAGCTTAGCATTCTTCTGTTGCGCATGTAGGCGTTTCACCTGATAATGTGCTTTTCCTTCTCCATCCCTTCTTCTTTCTCTGTCGTGGTCCTTAGAAAAGGTGCTTTCTCGCGAGACGTTGTTTGCGTGTCATAAAAGACAGGATATCTATAGTGTGAACATCCAAAAGTGGGACAAGATTGGCTCATTGGACTGCCTGCACAAAGTCGGCGGATCATCAATACCTCAGAGCCTAGAGGTACCCAAGATAAACTGGCACATGGTGCAAAAGCGCTGAGAACAACTCTTAGTGGCCTGCGCATTCAATCTATGTTTGGACACTAACCACTAACCTGTCGAGTACCTAGATGCTGGGCGACGGCAAAGTGCCGGCCACTGTTAGCTTACTTAGATGGCTCTGGTGCGAGAGAAGAGACTGCTATAGACAGCGTCAACAACATGTAACGCGTTGATCATCCTGCCGCCAAAGTATCTCCCATTCAAGCCCTTGATGGCATTTTCCCCGCCTTGGACCTTATCGAACTTGAGGTAAACATCACCCTTGGAGTTGGGATCAACCGAAATGTGGACGACATGCCCATATTGCTTCTCGGCCTCGGCTCGGATGTCTTCTTCGAGCTCTTTGACCCAATCTTCACCTTCCTCTCTACAATGTTTGATTAGCCAGGTCTCCCTACTTGGCGAATAAAAAGGTATTGAATGGAACAGGGCAAGGAGAGGCGTGCATGACTTACTCTTCTGGATCAAACATGTTGTGAAGGACGACGCAGCGACTAGCCATGTTGACCTTTACGGGTAGCGGCTTGGCTTCGGTCTTGGGCTTCATCACGGTCTGGTCTTCTCTGCCATTGGGCAGTTCATCGGTCCTGGCAAGTTTTCTCATCAATGCATCCCGGCTGTAGTTATTAAAATTTACTCCGGCGACATCTGTGTCGTCAAGGGCGCTCGCACCACCCGTCTTGTCGCTGTCTCGTCCTCCAGCCCTGTCAAAGGTAGATGCCTGTGAGCCGCGACCGCCGGCGCCTGAAAAGGAGGAGCCCTGGAAGTGGTGATTCTGTCCTGGAAACCTTTGCATCAAGTTGGCTGTGCTCTCAGGGGTAAACTTATCGTTGCCTAAACCGACTCGGATGGGTCGGCCTGCGAGATCAAAGCCATTCATCTTTTCTAGTGCTTCGCGGGCCTGGTCTGCGTCACGGAATCTAGTGCGATTATTAGTTGGGAGTTTTCAATTGGTACACAATACAGGAAATCAAGTTAAATTGACCGACGAGTTGAGATGGGATTGAAGGCGGATAGGCATGACTTACTGAACGAATCCATAGCCACGGCTGCGACCATTTTCATCTTTTTGCAGCTGAACATACTCGAGTTCACCAAAAGGCTCAAAGACGGCCTGAAGATCTTGCTCCGTAACGTTAAAATGGATGTTTCCAACATATAGACGGTGAAAAGGAACAGAGTTTGGGTGGGCAGCGGTGGCCTCGGTAGTACGAGCTTGTCGGTTCTTTTCAGCTTCTGTGAGTTTCACTATAATGGGAATGCCTGCCAAGGGCTTTCCGGTAAGCTGGAGCGCCTTTTGAACAGTTTCTTCGCTTTTGAATTCAACGTAACCGACTCTGTAAAGTTGTTTGTTAGTTCATAGCACAAATAGACTTGTTGTTGCGTTTTTGACAAAAGAAGACTCACCCTTTGGACCGTCCACTGATACGATCTTTCACAATCTGAGCCTCGTTAACAGGACCAGCATTCTCTTCAAAGAATTTTTTCAGCTTATCACTTCTCAAGCGAGCGGCAAGCTGTTGCACGAATACCGTTCGACTGTCACGCTCGTCCTCATTAGGCTGTGGGGAACGAGAACGTTTACCAGGAGATCGGTCCCTAGCGCGACCATGGTCTCTGCGATCTGTGCGTTCTCGACGGTCCCTACGATCTCGATCATCTCGTGGCCGATAGCGCCTACGAGGGGAACGTGATCGCGAGCGGGATCGTCCACCGCCGCGCCGTCCACGATAGTAATCGCCGTCCCTATGTCGGCGTGAGTTGTAGCGATCTCTGTCTCGGCTTTCGCTGCGGCGCCTGCTACGGTGACTTCCAGCTTCACTGCGAGGGGTGGTCTCGCCTGGAGTGCCCTTACGGTGTCTTGGTGGAGTCAACTCTCGACGATCGCGCCGCCGTCGATCATGGTCGGCATCTCGTTCGCGGTCGCGGCTACCACCGCGACCCTTGGAGCCCTCTCGATCATCGGTTCCGTTGCGGTCACGTCCATTTCGATCGTTTCTAGACGAGTCATCGACCGGACTGCTCGCCTTCTTCTGCGTTGATGAGCTTTGAGCAGTAGCCTCAAGGAGGGCTTCGACATCTAGACCCGACATGATGACCTACTACCTGTCCAAGTATCCAGAGGGATCGGGGGCAAGGGCCGGCTCGGCGATGATGAGCGCCAACTATTTTTGCTTCAAGAGAAAGGACCTTGTCAGGAATTTGAGCTCAGCGAGTTCAAAGTGGAAGATGTTCAGTACCGTGCACAACCGCTCAATGTTCCACTGATAGAATCGAGATAACTCGCTAGTTGTGAGTGAACAGTCTGAGGCTGCAAGCGGGCTTTCAAATCGGGGTAAGTAAGAGTAAGATGGGGAGATCACGTGACGTTTTTGTTGGGACCGCGTCACTCGGCGAATTTAGTGTCGCTGGCAGCTCGCACGGTGATGGCAGGCGAATTGTGAGTTCAGTCCAGCCAAAACACAGTGCTAAATTGTTCAACATTTTGACACAAAGTCCGACAGCCACCCACATCACAGTTAGCACCAAGCTGCGTTCGAGATGTGTCAAATCTGATCTTTTCAGTCGATTGGTTGAATCGAACTACCTCATCCAAAACTACTTGCACCCAGTCATTTCGATACATAGCGTTCTTGCGTTCATCATCATACACACCCACATGTGAGCGGGTTTATTATTATTAAGTATAGAAGGGGCCAACCACTGGCCATGACAAAAGAAGAAGGAGTAACCCGTTTATCTTCCACTTCGCCCACATAAACCGTCCAACGCCAGGCCACCTGAGGCAATGAGGATTTGATAAAGCATGTAAATAGCATGTTGTACAAGAAGCTCATAATGTTGGAATGCGAATTTGAGGGATATGAATGCAGGTTTCTCCTCTGATCATTGGTGCCAACACTCACAAGACACACATTTACTTCGTCTTGAGGGAAGTCTGCAGCTCAGTACCAAATATTTGATCCCAGAACTTGCTTGTGACGCCGAAGCCCAGCTCGTAGTCGAGGAAATGATGGGCGAGATGGTACTTCTTGAGTTGCTTGTACCATAGAGGCAGATTCTCATGATGCAGGAAGTAGTGTGTCAAGTCGTAGCAAATGTAGCCAAATATACCTCCACAATAGATGGCGGTGGCGGCATACCAGCTGTAGGAAAATAGAAAATGGACTAGTTTCCAGAACGGAGTGGCGAGAACAACGAACAGCGTAGGAGGCATAACGAGTCGGTACTTGTCCATCGGAAGGTAGTGGTGAACGCCGTGCAGTAGGAAGTGTGCAGTAATGAAGACGCGATTGTCAGGGAGGTAGCTGTGTCAATGAGTTAGCCGGGAAGCAACGAAAGAGCCAAGATCAAGTGACATGGTCGGGGACATACTCATCCAAGTGAAACAGAAATCGGTGCATGCAGTATTCTATTAATGTCCAGAAAAAGAGACCAAACAGGAAGTATACAGCAACCACGAGGGGGCTCTGGAGGCCTTGACTGGCCTGGTAGAGGCCGTAGGAAGCACATGGCAGCCACAGCGTAGGCACCACCCACCAGGGAGTCTTTGTGAGCGGCTCTAGGAAGTTTCCGAATAGAGGCGCCGAGGCACCGCCCTTGTAATGACGGGGACGATGAACCTGGTCCAGGTAGAACTTCTTGGAGAACCCCCCGTTCCACACTTGGGGGAGCAGTGGCTTGGTGAGATCCAAGAACTTGTGTTTCTTGTAGTCCTGTGTATAATCGGTGTCCTTGCTAAGATCCTCCTCGCAGGACATGCCGGTCCGGGGGTGAACATCTGTGGCCGCGTCGTCAGAGGCAGAGTCAGCCGTGCCGTTAGTCAGCTTAGCAAAGTCATTTGTGTGTGTCGACTTTTCGTTCACTACGAAGCCAACAAGACAGTCGTCGAGCACTTCGTACGCAGCTTCAGAGTGAGGATGCGACGTCGAATCCTTTAAAATATCCTCAACATCCTTGCCAGCGTAGTCGATAATCAAACTTCCGCCACCGGGATGATCATCGACAAAGTCGGTGACATCGTAGACCTTGGATCCGATGGTGACGTAGCACGAGGAAGCCGAGTTGTGGGATTCGACTTCGGAGCGCGTGAACGTCGGCAGTGTTCTTGCAGGCATTTTTCGAATTTCGGACCTATGGGTCGCTTGCAAAACTGAATTGTCGATCAGCTGATGACGAGTCGCAGCGGCGGACGGCTGCGAGGCGGAGGATGGCGGTAGTCTTGATAGTTTGCGACCGATGTGCTGCTTCAGTATGGACGAGGAACAAGCCGAAGATGAACGTGCCAGAGCACTAGGATATCAAAAGGAACAAGACATGCAAAATGTAGAATGCAAAATAAAGATTAAAGGGTTAAGATCGAATGGGATAGGGCGGAATGGGCGAGAAGGGGATTATCGGAGCGGCAGGTGCACGAATTTAATGAGGATGCGATGGGAGCCGCGCTAACGGAGATGCGGCCCCTTGCGGACTTTGAAATGACACAGAGTCATGCGATGCAGTGCCAAAAGCGCGTGTGTGAGCGGATGCCGAAGGGTCCCAACTTCTCCCAAGTGGCGTTAGTTTTGTCGGTGCTCGGGTCTGCGGCTGCCACTTGCAACGATCCATCATCCGGCTGGCTGGCAGCTGGCAGACAGTGGCAAGCTGCAGCTGAAGAACTGAAGACAGCGTCTATGACTTCTATGTACACTGTACAGCGTCCGTCTCCACCTTTCACTTGTGCTCAGTTGCCACTTGGGCTTTCCCTTGGGCTCTCTGTGCTCTCCGAGATTCCCCTGAATTCCGAGTTGCCTCCAACTTCCAAGTCTGGCATTTCACGCGACACTTCGGCCTCGTCCACGTCGTGCTGGGCAGGTGCTGTTGTTGCCAGGACATGGAAAAGGTCGATGCCAGATGCAAGAAATGCTGCTCTGCGTCGAGGTCTCTGAAGAAGCTTCGAGGTGAATGATTCCGGAGACGACGTCAGCAATTGGCTTTGGCGTATTTCTTTGTTCCGACTTCCAACCTCCGACATGTGCGGGGCTGAGCAAGAAGTGTCTTGACTCTCTATGCCCCTCCATGTGCCTACAGTTGCACATCCCAATTAAACCTCTCAAACTTCCCAAACTCTGAGGCGCAACTGTTATCCTGCGTGACTGTACAAGTGAAACAGCTTCCATCCTCTGCCAAAGTTGTTGTTTCTGCGCGCCATCTTAGACCGACCTGAACTGGCAAACGACGTCATGGCCGCATTTCCTCTGCCGCGGGGCACCTGGCTCGTGGCCCTCTGCATCTGCGTGCTTCTCCTGCCAGGAAGAGCTGCCGCATTTGGGGCTGGCAATATTCCATCCATCGCTCAGGTACGTGTCTCTGTGTGCTTGTGTGCCTACAAGACGAAACTGGCTTGATAGCTAACTGCGGCGCAATCGTCTAGGTCGAAGGGCATAACTGGCGTCATGGCGGTACGCTGAAGCCGAGATTACCTACACCCTCGTGACCAAAGAGGTCGAGACTGACTTCTCTTGCGCAGACATTGAGGATTTGCTCGCCACTGTCGCCTTCATCCACGGCAAGAAATGGACCTCGATGCTGATCAAGCGAACTTACTTTGGCAACTGGCTGCGGGACTATTCCCAGGCTGTCGATGTGGGTAGTCTCAAGGGCGTGAATGCTCCCACGATTCGCATTCTCGTCTGGGTCTTGTCATTCATGGCATTTGGCTATGCCACCGAAGAGTTCGAAGTCACGGAAGAGCGTCTCGGCTGCTACCGCCCAGAGGAGCACATTGACAATCCGCTGGGATACGCCGATGGCCTCGATGCGCGCAAGTTCGACCCGCGTCTCCGCGGTCCCGTCGAGCCCGTTGAAACAGAAATCGACATGAGGACGGGCATGAAGAACTACATCTCCAACGAGACGGGCAAATGGGCCACGAGCTCCGGCTATATCCGCTTCAGCTTTGCCCGCGCGATTCACTTTGGTAGACTATACACCTGTGGCGAGCACGGGAAGGGCAAGGACGAAAATCTCTGCGAAGCCCTCCGCTGTCTTGGTCAGGCGCTCCATTGTCTGGAGGATTTCGGCGCGCACAGCAACTACTGCGAGCTGGCGCTTCGCGAACTCGGCTATCACAACGTCTTTCCCCACTGCGGCACGCAAACCGAGATCAATATCCATGGCAAGAGAATATACCCCATCGTCACGGGCACCTTTGGCGCTGTCGACTTTCTGCACTCTGTGATTGGAGAAGCCAACGATCACTTCACCCAGTCCGAGGTCGATGAGGTCGATATCGCACTCAAGAACGCCGAGGGGGCGCGAAGTGGCTCAGTAGCTAGGGGAGATGGAGACCGAGGCTTCTTTGACGGCTCGGGCTCAACTGATTTTATCTCGTTGCTATCCAAGCTTCCTGACATGGGAAATGGATTCGCTGCCGAGGCGCGAGAACTCAAAGCGGCTTCTGACGCTCAAGAGCGAGAGAACCAACAGAACCAACAAAACAGCCGTTCGCGCGCCCACGCCGAGAATACCAACCTCGTGCCCGGCATGAGCCCAGACTTTGACCCCGTCAAGACAGCTAGGCGCATCTACCCCATTCTCATGTTCCGCGACAAGATTGTCAAGGCCATCAGCCGCGGCATCGCCAAGGTCCCCGGGCTCGAGAAGCTGCTCGAACACATCAGCGAGACCCTCACGGCCTTTGTCCTCGGCCTGCTCGCCCCCTTTATTCGACCCATCATCAACTCCGTCACCAAGGTTCTGAAGGACGGCTCGTCCGGCGTCATCACCGCTAGTTCCAAGTCCCAGCTCGAG
Source organism: Claviceps aff. humidiphila group G2b (assembly GCA_018360325.1). Classification (NCBI taxonomy): domain Eukaryota; kingdom Fungi; phylum Ascomycota; class Sordariomycetes; order Hypocreales; family Clavicipitaceae; genus Claviceps; species Claviceps aff. humidiphila group G2b. The sequence continues at coordinate 97,494 of SRQG01000028.1, read as the reverse complement.
CCATGGGAAAACGACCGATGCTCCGATCCCACTCACTCCATGCTCTCCAAAGACCACTTCACCAACGTGCTCAACTCTTGCGCCGGCCGAGTTGCAGGTACTATTTTGCAATATGCGGTTCCGTAAGTTTTTCTTTTGATCACTTGACTTTGGCCTCCTGAGACTCCTTGCTTCTTACATCCCCGCCTTTGCCCCTCGAATGATAAAAGCTTACACTAGTAGCCGCGTTCTCTTTGCCTGGGAAAACCCCAACGTACCCGTTGACGAAGTTGTCAACGACGTCATCCGCGCCTTCCACCACCCAGCTCTGCGCCACGAGAACATTGAAATCCAGCGCGACATGTTCAACACTGTGCGCAAATGGGCCGAAGAGCACCCCCGCCGCCACGAGCTCGACCACGTCCTGTCCTCCGCATCCGTCAAAAAGGGCAAGAACCACATCCTCAGCCAATCCGCCTCCAAAGCCGGCGCCGGCACCCACGGCGGCCACTCCCACGGAGCCTTTGACTCTCTCAGCCAGCTCGGCCACGGCAAAGTCTCGGGCTCCCTCTGGTCTCAAGTCAAGACGCGCGATCTCGACTCCCTCTCCGGCAACGACGGCAACCAATCCGCCAATTACGTCTCCGAGACGCCCGCGCCCCCGGGAAGCAAGATGCCCACGCCGCCCAACACGGGGCATGCAGCCTCGTACATGGACCAGAGTAATACCTTCCAGACGGGCCCTTCGCCGGGCGGGTATCACGCCGCTCCGCCGGCGGAACAATACTACCAGACGTACAATCCGCAGCAGGGTTATGGGGCTGCTCCGTCGGGACCGCCGCCCGGGCAGTGGGGACAGGGACAGCCTGTGCAGGGGTATGGCGGCGGGTATGCGCCGCAGGGGGCGGGACAGGGGCAATATCCTCCGTATCAGGGGCAGCAGCCTCCGGGCCCGGGGTGGAATCAGTATCCGGGGCAGGGACAGGGACGGTATTAGGATGGGGAGCGCGGGTTAAATGGCCATGGGGAGATATCTGAAAGGGGATGTTGCTGACGTGCGTGTAACGTGTTGGGGTGGGCTGTGTTAGGTAGGGATAAAAAAGAGAGCGTCGTGTTGATATGAATGTGTGTACGGAGTACCGTTCGTCATTAAGAGGTAACAATGGGATATGATGCCAGATATGACTGTTAAAATATAAGAAGGCTTCATTGTTGATCTTGACTTGTTTGATACACAGCATCATTCCAAGGATCCCCTTGGGCCTTACCATTGACCGAGTTAGCTACAGCTGTGATGGACAACAGACGATCCGGCCCACGGAAGTTCCGCTCGATGAAGCCATATTCCTACGTTGCATGCGCCAGCCGCCACCGAGACTACCTAAGGTACTCCATGGTTGACACATTCTTTAACGATTCACGCAGACGCGGTTGTTCAGCTCTGGGTGACATGACCGTGAGAGAACAAGATGCTTTGTTGGGGGAAATTAAGTTTAGGGGCGGTGTATTGTCACCCTTTGTGTGTGCTCGAAACTTCATTGATGACGTCTCTAGGTATGTGCTTCATAAGCGACTCACGCCGCTCACTGCTCAGTATGCTGGAGTAGCTAAGCCGGATGTAGTCCACTGGCGGTGTTCATGCTTCAGATTCAATGGAGGGTGCGTGACTACCTATTGAATACATGAGAGACTGAATAGGCTTTGATAACCTATCCTAGTGTTGATTGTGCTGGACTCAGACTCCTTGATACCTTCACCCGAACCGAATAGAATCCCGTTTATCCTACAATATATGACCGTCCAGTGGGAATACCTGCCACCACAACGCCGTTTATAGTACAGCACAAGACCAAGCATTACCGACCCCCGTACCATTATCCTGATTCCTCCCGCACGTAACACCCCGGCAGCTCAATCTACAACAACACCCCATCAACCCTCCCCCCTTCCCAAAGCAACGCTCTCCATATCCCCCCCCTCCAAAACTACATCTCACCTCTTCCCCCTCCTCGGATCCTGCGCCTCCGCCGTCCGAATATCCCGAATCTCCTTGGTCCCCAAACTCCCCAACCCCCCCTCACTTCGTCTCTCCCAGCCTCCCAACCGAATCACCTGACACGTCGCATTATCCCCATCCCGCGAAACCTCCGTCGCAAAATCAACTACCTTCCTCGCACCCTCCTCCGGCGTATGTGCCTCTTTGACCAAATCCACAATCTCCTGATCACTCAGCGTCCCACTAACCCCATCACTCATGAGCACCAAGAAGGAATACTCCGCGGGACCCAACTCCACGCGCGTAATCTCCGGTTCAGCAGAAACACCAATACGCTTCGAATTGATATCCCCAAAGGCTCGTGAATTGGCAAGCCCCGCGATGCGTTCTTCCCCAAAGGAATCCCCCGAGACCATGGATCCAGCGGGGGCGTACCGGCGGAGACGACGGCTCTCGGTAGGGGAGGTGGGATGGTGGTCCGAGGTAAGCGGGTGGGGGAGCCCTGTGGCTGTTTCGCAGAGGAGGATGCGGGAGTCGCCGACGTGGGCGGCTACAAGGGTTGAGTTGGCGGCTGGGTGCCAGAAGGGAGCCGGGGTGGGCGTGGAGATGAGGGCGATGGAGGCGGTTGAGCCGCCCTTGAAGCGGGTTGGGCCGCCGATGCCGTGGCCCGAGGGTGTGGCGTGGGGCATGCCGAGGATTTCGTCGTCGTTGAGGGGTAGGTCGGAGTGGTCTGGATCGGCTTTGCGGGCTTGCGCGGAGACGAAGTCTAGGTCGGCGCGGAGGAAGGCATATGCGAGGCTGGACTCGATGCTCACGGAGGTGGGTTTGTCTGATTCCTCAGATCTGGATAGTTCAAAGTGTTCGGGGCTGAAGCGGCGGAAGTAGCCGCCAATGGTGCTTCCGTAGGACTGGAGGAGATGGCGCTCGAGTTCGATGGCCTTGGTGATGTCTTGGGACTGTACCTCGAGCGATTCTGCGCTGGGTAAGGGGCTGCTGTGGTCTGGTTTGCTCATTGTGCTGTTGGGGCTGGGCAGCTTTGCGTCCTGTTCTACCTCTTGCGCAGACTTCATGTGAATCGAGTCCAGGGCCTCGTCTTTCGTAGTAGGAGTGGGAGGGGGAGTATTCGTGGATGCGACTTGTTGGGCCTCCGTGTTGCCCTGACCTTTTCTACCGGGCGTTTTCCTGCACAAGCTGCTCTGCAAGCCGAACTCCCTTGCCGCCTCCTCGACATAGCCGTGTAGCTCGTCTCGCAGAAAATGCGAACACTGGCTCCCACCATGACCATCGAAAACACCAAAGTAGAATATCTGGGGATCGCCAAGCACACTGTCCGCCGAGGTCGCTTCGCCAGGCTTCTGCCTCACACTCATGGGCCCCCGCTTGGCAAAGGCGGGAATGTCCACCGTGCCGGCCTGGTCGGCGTCTTCGTTGTAGGGACGGCTTCCCCTGGCTGTGGCGGCGCCAAAGTGGTGCTTGGCCCTTCGTAACGGTATTCTCACCACCGTCAGGTCACGACTGGACATGTTGGGAATCGAAACGGCGGCGGGCGATGGGCCCGGGCTAGGTGTATGAGGCATCGACGCATCGCGGGGCAGTTTGTGTCCGGGACCGATGCTGCGAGACTCGGGGTGTAGCGAGGATGAGGGCAGATGGGTGACAAAGTATGTGTGGAAGGAGTGCCGTAGTTGTTGGTCTAAGCATCGTGGCATGGACGCGCGATCGAGGTTCGCGCGAGGCGAGATGGCGTGTCTTGCTGAGACAGTCGTGGATTGCGACTTGGTCGGAAGTGGTCGTCGCGACGTCGCTCTCGAGGCTCGCAATCCCGTAGCAGAGGCATCGTGGGCTGATGGAGAGGGCCATGCATTGGGTTTCGTGGCAGATAATGAGCTCGCTGGCGTCGTTGGGGTCGATGATGATGATGGCGATGGCGATGGCGATGGCGATGGCGCTGCTGCTGCAACTGCGGTCAACGATCGCGACGCGTTGTCCGCCACCAGATGAGCAGCGGCTGTAGACGCCGAGCACCACGCCTTGTGCTTAAGAGGAGGCATTAGATGAAAGGCGAGCGTGATGCGGAAGGATGGAGGACGAAATTTCCAAGCATCAGCGAAAGAATCGAAGGCGAAGCAAAGTCAGTTTTGGTGCGCACTGGCCGGCTGGCCATGGAACGACGACGAGTTGTGTGCGGTGCGGCCCGCGATTCGTCATAAAGTCTGGGGTTCTGGCGGAGACGCAAGCCACGCCACATCAGTCCACGTGATGATGTCGGTTTCTGCCGCCAAGAGACGATGCAAGCTGGCTTTTCTGGACAGACGACATGACGACGGAACCTCGAAGGAATTCGTAATCGTGATGGCTTTGTCGGTCTCGATGGTCTGTCTGTTGAATCATGAATGTTCATTGTTCACAATGCAGGGCAGTTTGTTGAGTGGAACTCCCCTCCCTCCCGGAGTCCCGGCTCAGGGCTGCTGTATTGACGGCCCACTTTTTTAAAGCCGACAGTCCATCCGATGATCTCATCTGCAGACTGCATGTGCCCATCCAGACCCTTTGCATCGTTAATCCCGAATAATTTCACGCATGCTCAAGCCCGCAAACCCTGCTTGAACCGAGACACCCAGAGGCCAGCAGGGTCACGCTATATTATTCGATTGTGTAGCCAGCAAACTCCACAGGGACAACGGAAAGCTCAGCACGCTGCCGCGAGTCCGGCTTCAACCATCATCAAGACCATCTCAATCACCAATTTGTCGTACATGAACCCGAAACACAGCTAGAATCAACATCGGCGGCTTCCAATGCCATCCTGATCCGCTCATGCCACCCCAGCCATCACTATGGGCGACGAACCCCCCGCCGACGCAGAACCGCCAGCGGACACCGACGACCTTCCCCACGCCAAAGACCTCCCACATCTCGTCAACATCTCCGACACAGGCGACATCATCCTCTCCGTGACCTTTCTCAACTCGCCAGAAACCCTCAAGCGCGCCCGAAAAGCCGCTCTCCGAAAGCCTCCCGGCCCATCCACCCGTCCCAATGACAGCGGCCCGCCCCGCGCGGTCCTCGCCGCAAAGCTCACCTTTCCGTATCGCGTGAACCTCTCCTCTCTCACCAAACACTCCCTCTACTTCAGCAATCTCCTCACCAACCCATCCTTCCAGGAAGCTCAGCGCATTTCGTCTTCACACGCGGCCCTTACCACACGCGGCGTCAAACCCAGCGAGGCTGACCCTCTCCATCTCCCATGGGTGAGCATCACGGATGACGACGAGGCCACCCAGTCGGCTAGTCGACAGGAACCCCTAGAGGATATGCTGCGCATCATGCATGGACTGCCCGTCAAGAGAACCGCACGCGTAGCCATGGAATATGTCACCACGCTGGCCATTATCGCGGACCGCTTTGACGCCACGGCCATCGTAGCGCGGGGCCTCGCGGACCTAAAGTTCAAGTGGCCCCTGACGAGGAATCGCCCCTATGTGGATGAAGCAGGCCGCACAACGGATGTGGAGGGCGCGTTGCGTCAGAAAATCCTGCTGGCATGGTTACTGAATCAGCCTGTGCGGCTGCATCGCGAGACGAGGGAGTTGATTCTTAGAGGGTCGAGGCTCTGGGGGGCGTATGCGCCGGAGGGGGAGGAGGAGCAGGAGATGGATTTATCGGCTGCGTGGTGGAATCTACCGGAGGGAATTGAGGGTATGTCCTTGTCCTCCTTCTTCCTTTCATACTCTTCCGCCACCTCTCCTGAATCTTTTTCCCTTTCTTTTTATAGTCGTGTTCTCCATGATTATATTGACACATCATACAAAAGGTGCTGACAACCCCTTTTAAAATAGAAGAACTCCAACATAGAAGAAGCTGCATTCTCAACACCATTAGCTCCATCCAGCGCCACTTCCTCTCACAGTACTCGTCCCGCAACCGCCAATGCAAGCTCGGCTACGACTCAAGCACTGCCTGCGACTCCTTCCAGCTAGGCCAGATGCTCAAGTTCTTTCTCTCGAGAAAACTCCTCAGTCTCGCTGATTATGCGCCCTCCTCGCTGGATAACCTCCCCGATATGTCCGCCCTTCTGGATATAGAGGACCTGCTCTCTACGCTGAAGCAGTGCCCCAGTTACCAGGTCGATAGGCACCACCTGAACTGCGGTCTGAGGGTCCGCATCGATCCCATCGTGGACTATGTCAAGGCTATGCTGGCGGCGAGTGTGGTGAGTCTCCCGCTGGGGGACTGGAAGAAGAGGAGGGGGGATGTGTCGTGGATGGTGGGGGAGGGCTCAGAGGGGACGGCGAAGAGTTGGAGTAACGGGCACCTCAAGAGTAGGGGTGCTTCGAATGACGATGACGAGAAGCGTGTGTTTAAGTTTACGAGGGCTTTGGCGAGTGATCAGCGGTTGCGGTATGAGGGGAACATGTATGCTGATGGGATGGCGAGGAGGTTGTTCACAGCGGTTGCGTGGGACTGGACGCCAGAGGACTGACGGGTCCATTTACAGGAGTATGGACTGGTTTTGTATAGTAGGTATGTGTCCGTCATCTCTTTTCAATTTTGTAAAATATATTCCCCAAGGTGGGACAATACGCATTTGTGGTCAATAACAAACAGCAGGGATAAGTCTCATGCGAAGAGGCTCTATTTAGGTAGCTTGGTATGTTCTACCTGAGATCAAGAGCCAGGGAAACTACTGGGAAAAATACGTGCGATGTCGCCGCCAATTGCGATACAACCCTTCCAATCCCTTACATGTCTATCGCAAGGAATGGCTCTTCTTTGGGTATCACCCTTTCCGTGGGACGATAGGAGCTAGCAGCATCCCTAAGGACTTTATCAACGGCGTTGTAATCAGCGAGCGGTTCTGGCGGACGATAGTAACACTCTTGTTGAGCATCATTCCCTGTTCCTTGTCCGAGCGGCCGTTCCGAAACAGTATCAGAGCTGTGCGGTTCCTCCTGGATGGGTGGTTGTCGTGGAACTTCACGATAGCTCTGCTGCTGACCATCTCTCCCTGGTTGTTGAGCAAGCGGCCTGACCGAAAGACTATCCGTACGAGGGCCATGTGCCTGTGGTTCTCTCTGGATCGGCGCTTGCAACGGAACGTCAAAATAGCTCTGCTGGTCATCTATCCCTGGTACTTGCGCAGGCGACCAAGGCACAAAGGGATAGACGAGCGGTTCATGCCCCTCGTAATGAACCAACGGAGACCATTCAGAAGCACCCTCCAGACCATCCAGACCAAACGAGCATTGCCGTCCATAGACATATTCTCCAGCAGCAGCATTCTCAGGAAACCACGACTGCACTTGGCCATACCGAGCATCTTGACCATCGAGCCCCTCAAACGCAGGCGCCGTCGCAACAGACACACAAGCAGCCTGCCCTACCTGAGGTGTCCCATCATCCCCATTTCCCCCTCCTGCAAGCAGAGACCATCCCACAGGGGCCCCCCCTTCCAAAGACTCACCTACCGTCCCCTCCCCAGTAAAGCCTTCACACCCATCACCAGCCAGACCTGGACTCAGACCCCGTGACAGGATTTCCGCACTACTCCCCCCTATGACTTGTCCTAAGCTAACCCCTCTCTCCTGAACAAGATCCCGGAGCTCGCCCAGCAGATCCTGCGGTATTTCCATGAATGCGCCGATCGTCCACCCCTTGAAGTCATCCTGGAGGCAGAGGAGTAGATCTAGGCCGTTGGTGCCACGCACGGCGTACAGATCGATGAGGTATGCGACTCTGTCGGCTAGATCTTGGGGTGTAGGTCTCTGGGGAATCGGATCGATGTGCTGCCACTGTGACTGGGGGGATGCTAGCCCAAGCCAGGCGGGCGAGATGTCTTCGTTGAGGTGTTCTATCTGAGGGGATGGGGATTCTTGTTTGGGGGGTTGTTGGGGGCACGTTCCTGGGGGGGGCATGGCTTTTTAAAAGTGTAGTTGGGTGTTGTTTGATGGAGCGAGAAGGAGGTATCGTGTCCTGATGTAGAGATATGTAGTGGTAGCCTGTAGGTAGTGGAAGCCTCTTCTCTTGAGTGCTGACGGCCCACGGGACGGGGTTCTGGATATACCCGTATAGTCCCGAGTGAGGGACGCGTCGAGTCAGAGTGAGGGTCTGTTTTCTGTGAGTTTGGCTGGGCACGGTTCAGCGTAACCTACTTATGTGCTCAAGTCTTACTTGGCAGGATAAATCTCAGATCTGACATGACTGTTGTAGCCTGTCTCTTGTCTTGGGGGTCCTTGCGAATTTATGGTCCATGGATTGCAATAGCCGCCTCTGCTTCAACATAGAAGTTCAACTCAGGGTGTGACACAAAGTAATGAAAAAATTGTTGGAGTCGCACAAGAGGTGATGGTCCCGGTTACGCGGTTGGGGTGGCGCATCCCCCTCCCCTGCTAACTAACCCCTTTATTATGTCTCCAATCATCAATGTGCCTCCTTCCCGTGTTGCGTAACGGACGTGGGAGTTGTACAAATGTCAGGACTCAGGCCTACAAAAAGCGCACGTGTGTGTACGCCGTACGGTGTATTTGTAGGTACATATCAACATGAAGCGTTTTAAAGCACGTCGGGGTTTAGCTGTCTTCATCTACATATGTACGTACATACATATACAACAGAGGGCTAGGGGGAAAGGCGGAAATCTGCTATAATGCAGCGCTATAGATGAAGGGTCTCGAATCCTCGATCGTCCGGCTGGGTACCTAGGGATGTGCAGGAATTATAGCTACGTTCGGGCCTATATTCGACCGAGACCGCGGCTAAAATGCACAGATCGGCTGCAGCGGAAAGTGCATCGTAATCAACAAGAGATTCAAACTTTTTTTGCCTTTGTATGCATCAATACTCCGTAAGTCGAGACGAAATAGTGTCGACATCTACCCTAAAAACTAAAAACATGACTACACCCCCTCCTGCTCATGCCCTCGGTACAGCTACCTTGACTGCAGGCGCCTTATCCTCGATGTCATGCTGTGAGCTGCTACTTTGCGAATCCGCCACGGACGGAGCGGCTGCCTTGGCCTTGAAGAAAGGGTAGTGGCCCTTGGTCTCCTTGAAGCGCATGGTGGCGAAGCCGGCCATGACAAAGAGCCAGTAGACGTTGTACGAGATGACGGAGCCGTAGGTGGCCGAGTTTTGCCAGCCGAGAATGGCGTTGAAAACGCCCCAGCCGCCGTCGTTGGTGGCGGTCGGTGAACAGCACTATTGCAGCAGAATCGTGTCAGAAGAGAAAGTCCAAGCGCGTCAAGACGTGGAAATTGCAGTGCGGTGTAACGTAAGACCGCAATGTGCTCCAGGGATGAGTGGTCACTTGTAAGACTTACGTTGACGTGCCAGACGCTTTGGTCAATGTCGTAAGAGCCTGGGCCACTGCCCGTCTCACTGGCATCACCACCGATGGCATTATTCCATTTCTGTGCCTGCAGATGCCATACACCGCGGGAAAAGAGACCAGCAGAGACCAGGTACAAGACACAGGTCGAGGCTACCAGGAATATCTGCAGCTTGGCAGTTGAACCACCCCTGTACCCCCGTGGTCAGCACATGCATTGAATAATTTTTTTTCCTCGGGGCCATCGCTTCCTGTTTTCCTTCTGTACCGCGGGATGACTTACTTGTACAAGAGCCAACCGATGAAACCTCCAACAAGGAGACCGACAACAACAGGCAACGGCACCGCATAGGCCGGCGCAGAAAAGGTGACACCAGCAACAAACACGACCGCCTCGATACCCTCACGCAGCACCGTGATGAAGGGCAACACAAACATGGCGTACTTCTCCAGCCAGTGTGCAACGCAGCCTCGCGCCCGCGTCTTGATGGGCGACTCAATTGCCTTGGCAAGCTTGACACGCCACTTTGCCTGCATTTTGCCAATGCGCAACAGAGCAGCCCCCATGACGGTGATGATGGCAGAGGCAAAGAGACAGAAAGCACCCTCGTAGTAATTCTCATTGTTTTCCCATGCATTGGAGCCGACGGTGTAAAAGACGCCAATCAAGGCGCCGGCAACAATCATGCAGACCAAGAAGCCAGCGGCTACACCGAGCCAGATCTAAGCACGACATGATTAGACCTTCAATCTAGAAACACTACAGCCGCAGATGGGTGCCATGGCAAGAAAAAGAAAGAAAGAAAGAATCAAGGCACAATGTTGAATGCTTACCTGCCGACGCAGAGCCTTGTAGGTCTTGACATCGCGATTTGGTCCATCCAGCGTCTGCTTGAGAAAGGCTAGCAGCACGGACACAATAATGACCGTCTCCAGCGTCTCTCGAAAGACAACGAGGAAGACAGGCACGGAAAACACGTCCTTGGCCATGTTGAGTATCTTCTGGCTGAGAGAGCAAGAGACGAACGTTGGCAGGTTTCAAGAGCGGCGAGGCAGCGAACGCAGTTTCTTTTGGACCTGTGTCAACGGAGTGGGTTCCGACCGGGATTAGGTGCTAAGAGTTGCTCCGTCGAACATGGAACTTGGAAGCCAACTGAGCCGAGACGCTGAGTGACAGCCGTTTATTGTGTGTACATACCAGACTGGCACAAGACTACCGCGGCTGGGGAACCTGTCTGTGACAATTTACAAAGACAGACGGGGGAAGATTCGGAGGAGATCAAGGAGGCGCGGATCAGATAACCATAACCGAGCTCAAGAAGCCGAAAAAGGTGCGTCACGCCACCTGATTGATTAGACAAGCAAAGCCCCACCAACCTATACCCTTGGACCTGGAAGCGTCGGGCATTCGGCAAAATACCGTATACATACCTACAGTATGTACATATGTACCTATGTATGTACCTAGGTTCTCTGCAAGGATTTATTGACAACAGCTCCGGGATATCCCGCCTGTCAAAGCCCATCGTGAAAGCTGCTGCCGTCTTGGCCGCTGAACACGTTTCATCAGTCAATTGCCAAGTTGAAGCAACCTCTAGAGTGGGGGTATGGGGAATTCAAAATTTTCCTTCCGTGTTGTCCGATGTCGTCTCACTTTACGGATACAGTTCTCTGAGACTTGTAACTTGTATGTATGTAACGGTGGGAGGACAAATGGGTCCAATTGTGGGGGTTCTCGTGGATTTCCGATTTGCGGAAGACTGAAGTTGGACGCCAAGCCTCAAAAGCGCTGGTCGCCGGAGTACATACCTACATATTTCTTTCTTCTTGTCGGTGTCGGACGATCCCTCGTCAAAAACCGCAAGTGGAGGTTCCTGAATCCTGGGTAAAAAAGTCCTTGAGGCTTAATTTTTAAATGCAAGCCACGAGGCCCACACGTTGCATGGATCGGTCTTATCAGATGCGCAGATGCGCGACTCGGCCAGAGTTTATCAATCAGTCAGTTGATCGGTGCAACCCCGCTTGGTCTTGTCGATGCTGTCCAATCGCTCGTTGGATAGACGAAGAGTTTTCTATGGAGAGGGTGGGGCCGTGGCTTGTTGGGAACGGCCAACGCGCAATTCATGGCTGAAGTTCAACGGCCCTTTGGAATGGTGTCTATTCTCGCAAGATGGCCGATCAAGATACCTTTTAGAGCTATCGCCTACGCCTATGTAGACTCGATGTCAAATACTCTCAAGAGTCAAGGCCCATCAAGAAGCTCGCAAAACGAGGCGATAGTTCGTTGGGGATCAAGACTAGACCCCCCCCCTCCAAGTTCAAGTGCAGGGAATGAATGCTAAGGAAATGGATCCCTGGCCTCCCATGACGAAATAGACCGCTCGGATGGGCCGCTTGAATGGAGAATCGGTCTCGTCTGATGTGTACCTGTCCGTACATACGGAGTAGTTGCACATGCGAACGAAGATGCCAGAGTCCAGACAATGATTCCTTTTCCGACGTCCCCCTGGCCCTTTCTGTGCAGGAAAGGTCCGACCTTCGCCCGCCTCCTCCCACGGTCACCCCATATGCGGACGAAGTAACCGGGCTCTCACACCGCGCGAGACAAACTTTATGAACAGCCTTGCTTTCCCTCTCTCGCGCGCGCCTGTCTTTGCTCACATCGCGTACTGAGGTCTGAGAAGCCCAGTAAACCAAGTTTCCGCAGATCTAGATGGCGGCACTCGTGCGATTGACGGCCGCCTTGGCTGTGTCAATGAGCTTGGCCGCGGCGGCCACACTCAACTACGACTTCAACGTCACTTGGGTCCGAGCCAATCCTGACAATGCTTTCGAGCGGCCTGTCATTGGCATCAATGGACAATGGCCGATTCCCATCATCGAGTGTAATGTTGGTGACCGCATAGTCATAAATCTGAACAACCAGCTCGGCAATCAATCGACCTCGTTGCACTTTCACGGCCTCTACCAGAATGGAACAAATCAGATGGACGGCCCGTCGGGTGTGACTCAGTGCGGTGTGCCTCCGGGCAGCTCAATTACTTACAACTTTACGGTACGTCTACACTTTCCACTGAGGACAGCAATGCTATTGTAAAACTGCATCCCGAATAGTTGCCTGAGAAGTTGAGACTTACTTCATCCCATTCTTTAGGTGGATCAACCGGGAACGTACTGGTATCATTCTCATAACGATGGCCAGTATCCCGATGGTCTCCGGGGCCCCGTCGTGGTTCATGACCCTGAATTCCCTTATAGCAAGGAGATAGACCAAGAAGTCGTCCTTACTCTTTCGGATTGGTACCACGACGAGATACGGGATCTTATCCCTCAGTTTTTGAGCAAGACGAACCCCACTGGTGCTGAGCCTGTTCCCAACGCCGCTCTCATCAATGACACGCAGAATGTGACTGTTTCGGTACAGCCTGGCAAGACGTACCACTTCCGCGTCATCAACATGGGTGCTTTCGCCGGCCAGTATCTCTGGTTTGAGGGCCACAAGATGCGCATAGTCGAAGTTGACGGTGTATATACCAAACAGGCGGAAGCCGACATGATTTATCTGTCTGCTGCCCAGCGTGTCAGTTTCCTCTTGACGACCAAGAATGACACAAACGCCAACTTCCCCTTTGTGGCCAGCATGGATACGGTATGAAACTCTCCTTTCCACTTTCCATGCCAGAGAATTCAGACTTCAAAGACCTGCGACAAGTACTGACACTCCATATTCGGACATAGTCTCTGTTTGACCAACTCCCCAAGGACCTAAACTACAACTCAACTGGCTGGCTCAGCTACGACAAAACCAAGACGCTCCCCGACCCAGCCTTGGTAGACGAGTTGAACCCCTTTGACGACATGACTCTAGAAGCCTACGACGGCATGGAACTCCTCCCCGAGCCAGACCACAACGTAGAGCTCAACGTCGTAATGGACAACCTCGGCAACGGCGCCAACTACGCCTTCTTCAACAACATCACCTACAAGTCCCCCAAAGTCCCCACGCTATACAGCGTGCTCAGCGCCGGCGAACAAGCCGAAAACCCCGCCATCTACGGCGAATACACCCACCCCTTTGTCCTGAAAAAAGACGAAATCGTGCAAATCGTCGTCAACAACCTCGACTCAGGCCGCCACCCCTTCCACCTACACGGCCACAGCTTCCAGGCCATCTACCGCTCCAACGAATCCGCCGGAACATGGGAAGACGAGGGCGGCCCCTCAGGCAAGACCTTCCCCAAAGTTCCCATGCGGCGAGACACCATGGTCCTCTATCCCTCCGGGAACATGGTTCTCCGCTTCAAGGCCGATAACCCCGGTGTGTGGCTCTTCCACTGCCACATCGAATGGCACGTCGTCTCGGGCCTCATGGCCACTTTTATCGAAGCCCCCACAGAGCTGCGGAAGAAGGTCTCCTCCATTCCGGAAGACCACCTGGCTGTCTGTCGAGCAGGTGGTGTCCCCACGGAGGGTAACGCTGCTGGTAATACCAAGGACTTGCTTGACCTGTCTGGACAAAACGCGCCGCCTGATCCTCTCCCCGAGGGGTAAGTCAACTCAACTCACTTTGCTTTGCTTTGCTTTACTTTACTTTACTTGACTCTACTTTACTTTATCTTATCTTATCTTTGTTGCCCTTTTTCGTTTCTTTCCCGTTCGCACACACACACACACACCACTTCTGTTTTATCTTATCTAGTGCGGTTTCGCGGGGGGGGTTGTTATTTTTACTGACCTGCTGTGCTGTAGGTTCACTACCCGTGGCATCGTGGCCCTGGTGTTTAGTTGCATTATTGGCCTTCTGGGAATATGCGTCGTGGCCTGGTACGGCATGTCGCAGCCTACGGAGGAGGCACCCAAGGCTGTGGCGGAGCTGATTCGCGAAGCTGGAGGTAATGCCTCGGAGACTCGTCTTGGTCGGGAAAATGGTGGTGTTGGTGCAGAGGCAGAGACTGGAGCGGAGGGGCTCCGACAACGGACGTAGAATGGTACCTCCTAATAATATAAGACACTTGGGAAGTTGGGATGGTTTTGTGAGAAAGAAGATAGGGGGGGGGGGCAGTCTTTGCGTGATTTTCTTCACACTTCTTTTTTTGAAGCGCGGGGAGACTGCTCTGGGTGGGGTAGAGTTGTGTGTATTCATAAGTTACTCATTCAATCATGAAGTACGAGACATGTTTTCGGGGACTTTGGGATCGTGTGAGACTTATATATGAATGAAATGGTGTGGCCAGGAAGTCACGCGAAGCTTGTGCCAGGACGCGCTCGCCGCTGAGACGTACGCAGCACTGATGAATGAGGCCAGGCTCCGCTCCACGACATAAGTCAGTCAAGTCGTCTAGGTATTTTCAAGCTATGTACGTAGGCGTCAAGAAAATGTTGTCGTGAATCTGGCTACGAAAGCCTACTATGTATGTACGTACTCTTTCCACAGTTTCGGCAACGCCGTGACCCTCCGAGGGCGCGCTCGCGTCGTCACAAACTTACACTATGTAGTAGCAGAAGGGAGTCATGTTGTTGCATTGGACTGATGTTGCGCCAAGCCTTTGTTCTGGTACATAAGACTTTTACTTCCACGATCACGCCGTGCGCGTATGGATGTAACACTATGCAACGATCTCAGAGCAAATCCATGGCGGATCTCTTATTCCTTCACCAAAAAAAAAAAGGACTTCTTTCTCTTTAATTAGATTACTATCTCAGTTTTCGAGCAGGAGACATCTGTTTTGTTCTCTCTGAATAGGCCCGTGCTTAGAATTTGCTTAGATCAAAAAAAAAAAAAAGGAATAGTGTTTGCACAATGATTATAAAAATGTATGGTGGCTTGTGCACTTCTTT
Organism: Claviceps aff. humidiphila group G2b; assembly: GCA_018360325.1. Classification (NCBI taxonomy): domain Eukaryota; kingdom Fungi; phylum Ascomycota; class Sordariomycetes; order Hypocreales; family Clavicipitaceae; genus Claviceps; species Claviceps aff. humidiphila group G2b. Next base: position 82,354 of record SRQG01000028.1, on the reverse strand, counting down.
CCGCTTTAGCCGGGAAATCTCCTTTTTCTGTAGGAGAAAGGGGGATTTGGGGTTGAGGGTTGATTTCAATTTCGCGATTCAACTCCGTCTCTACACTCGCTTCGCCTTGGCCTTGTTACGCGGTAGGCCCTTTTCCTTGCGCATCTTGACATCTACTTCTGCGAGCCACTTGCTCGCATTGTAGAGCTGCACGCCATTGATGATCTGCTTGACGAGCATGAACGGGAGGCTGATGCCCGCGATGAGCCAGGGACCCAGCGAGTCCATCTTGTTGGTGCGGGCAATTTCCAGAGCCGCTGCGCTGAAGGGATCGGGGAACATTTGTCGGAGCAGAGAGGTGTTAACTGGGGCGCCGGGGTTGATGTGTCGGCCGCTGGATTCTTCGACGCTCTTGAGCAGATGGGGGGATAGCCAGGGCGAGGAAAAGGCGAGAAGGTAGAGGCCGATGAAGAACAGCTCGTTGAGGGCGCAGAGCGTAAAGAGGACTCCCTGTGTGCATAACGATACATTGTTAGCTTGACTGAACTTTCTCTTCATTCCCTTTTGCTTTCTATTTTCTGCCCTCGGCGTGGTGTCTGGGGCTGCGCCATATTTTTTACGCACCTTGTTGGTGTAGTATAGATTGAGCAGCCAATTCTGGCTCTTGTCAATGTTCTTGTGGCTCGAGTCGGAGCCGCCAACCACAAGCGTCGCATACATGTGCATGTAGTGGCTCGAAAAGTCCAGGGCAATCAACCCCTGGAAGAGAATGGCCCATCGAGGGAACGCAGACGACAAGAAGACGAGGAGGCACGACGTGGTGCACCGATCCGTCACCATGTCGAGCACGGCTCCGAAGCGCGTCGATTGTTCAAAGGCTCGGGCGGCATAGCCATCAACGGCGTCGAGTAGACACGAAACGCTATACAAGACGGAGCAGGTTCGTGGATGCACCGGCATATAATAAAGAGAGGCGATGGCGAGAACAATACGGATGTACCCTGGATGGGGGTCAGAACCGGGCATGATGGAACAAAACTGTCTTTCTCACTACGCACCGATGATGTTGGGCCAGAACAAAAAGATGTTCTCCTCTTCTTCCTCAGCGACCGAGCCTTTCTCAACGGGACTTACAGACCCGTTGTTGGCTATTAATGTGGCCTGCTGCTGGTCATGGTCAGATGAAGCCGCCGCGACAGCTTCGCGCAGCTTTGATGATTTTCGTCGGCTCTGGCGGGCGGACATTGTCGATGCGGAAGGGGCGGCAGGGGCGGAAAGGCTTCCTAATCAAAAGATGTCTTCGAGAAATGCGCTCTCTCGATGAACGGCCCGGCTGACTTGATGATGCCGAGAAGGGAGGAACCGCGCAGGTTGCCCGTCTGCGATGGGAGGTTGAAGCTCGGCGTTGTAGGGGACCGAAAGCTGGCTAGGAGTTTTCAATGCCGCGCGCGGCGCCTTGCCAACTTTGGCGCAACCGACGAGCCGAAAGGCCGAAAGGGGCGCTCGTCACTGTGGTGTGGCAGTGGCGGCCGACTGAGGCGCAGTCATATACCAGAAATCAGACGGAGTGGGAGAAAGAAGCGCCAAGTCAATGTAAAACAGAAGCTTGATGAAGAAGAAAAAAAAGGAGAGGCTGAGGAAAGAGAAAGACACGAGACGGAATGAAGAATGCGGACAGAAAGACGTCAGACCAAGGGAAGTGGGTTCGATGTCGTGTTTGGTGGCACTTGGAAGTTGGAACATCATGGCCCATGGCACGGAATAACGTTTCGGCCCATGGGCCATGGCTCCGTTTACTCCGGAGTCCGTACTCCGTGCCTTCGTTTGGCCTCAATTAACTTTTCATCTTGGCTTGATTTCGGCTTCACTCGCCCTGAACATTCAGTGCCGTCATGCCATGCCAACAAGCCTTTCTAGCGTCCCAAGTCTCCCGCGCCATGCGTTTTTATTCCGAGCAAGCAATCCACGTCGGACACCTTGCGCGCCCATTCGCCCACGGCTCACTATATCGAGAATCGTCATTAGGAACTCAGTTTCGACTTTCATTTCAGTGTGCTTTGGCAATGGTGTGGATAATATGGAAAGCTTTCGCAGAATTCGTCCGCATTGTATGGACACTTTGGCTTGACATGTTTACAATGAGCGGCCATGACGAACGTGGAACTACATAGCTACCTCATACGGTGTTGCAAATTGCAATGATCGCTAAATAACTTGGGCCAAAAGGCAAAAAAAGATTGGCCATGTAGCTGATACTCACCCTCGTGGCTTCCGGCTCGAATATTCCCGGACCTCCCTAACTGTACCCGGACAACTGGCACTCATTGCGATATCGCTTCCGAGTTTGCCTTATGTGTCACTGGATTAATGAGCTGAGGACCGCAGGCTTGGAGCCATCCTGCGGGGGTTCGAACTTGCGCCCTTTCTGGAGGTCGCCATTGGTAGCCGCCGGTATTTTTACCTTCCAGGCTCTGCGGCATTTTCCACAGAAATCCACGTGGCACGGATCAGCTTACTGTTGTTGATTGAGGTGCAAATACCTCTATATATACCTACCTGAGACAGGTACTATGTACATACATTCCTCACGATCTCTCACTTTGCCTCCGCCCGCCGACCCTCCGTACTCAACAAGGCTTGCGAGCGATGCCGTGATCATGATAGGCAAGTCCCCGGCAACGACAGAATCGCGGTAGCTCTCCCGATAATAATAATATGTATAATATGAGGCCCGAGCGAGCATAACCGGCTTGCAAACGAGACCCCCTTCGCAACAAGAATGCCGCCAGAGACTTGATCGAGACGATCGCAATCGAGGAGAAGCAGTTTCGATAGCCCTTTATTTCGTTTGCTACGAATGCCGGATTCCTCGCCTATCTCCCTGAGCTATGTAGGTCTACGCGAGATGGGATATGCTACTACTGTACCCTCTCCTCGCCTACGCCTACGCCTCTCGAGCGGCAAGTCAAGTGGTGCTCTCGCGGCGAACATGCCACTACTCGGGAATCCTTTCTTTATCGCGATGTTGAGTACGAATCGTGCCTCGAACACGAAGAACACCTTCCGCCTTCAACTTCCGTTCCGAAACCCGATACCTTAGACGGCCTTGGCCCAGATCCTCTCCGGGCCAACGTAGACGACCGCGCAGGAACCGGCAAGTCCTACACGATACAGCTCGTATCGTCGCGGCTAGAGACAATGCAACGTTCTCGATTTCCTACCTCGCCGCGTAGGAGTCCCGTCGCGAGGATTTCCCCTACCGGCGCCGCGGCGAACGATATCAATGGCTATACGGACCATGCGAGAGTCGAGAACGGAGCGGACTACTTTTGAGGAACAGTCCGTCTACCTCTTTGCTACGCGGGCGAGCGTCTTCGACGTGAACTACTCGCGGCTACGCGAAGCGAATGTACCTGTCCTATTCCTTCGTGCATGGCATAGTAACCCGCGGTATGCTTCGATCTTGAGTAAGGAGTTCAACGACCTTACGGCCGAGCTGCCCCTGACTATCGGGGCCCGGGTCATGCTAATGGCGAACATTTGGACGGAGGCTGGTCTCGTGAACGGAAGTCGCGGTTACGTTGTCGATGTCGTCTGGCATGCCGACGTTACCGATCCCGTACCACCCTCCCGGTGTATGTCCTAATCTACTTCCCGAAGACTTAAGTATACCGGTTCTACTCTCCCGTGTGATATTCCCGGGGTCCCGATGCCTTCGAAGGTAGTCCCGATCTTCCCCTGCCGCCGGTACCGTACGCAGAATACTACGAGGACGTCTACGGACAATCAGTGGAGAGAACGGTTTCCTCTTATGGTCTCGTACGCGATGACGATCCATAGGTCCCAAGGAATGACTCTCGACCTCGCGATACTAGATCTGAAGGGTAGGGGTACTCCGCGAGCGTTAGGGCTATCCTACGTTGCCCTATCCCTGATGCGGTGTCTTGAGCACCTAGCTATCTTTGCGGACATTACCCTCGACGATATCCGACCGAACGTTACCCGTGCACTCGATTCGCCGGCTAGACGAAGCAAGACGGGCTCCGCAGATTCTCCTCTCTCCCGCGGGGTCCCCTACGCCACGAACGCCGGATCTACTAACGCCCTGTCCTCTTACGTTCTCTACGGGGGCGTCTATGGGTAGACGAGGGCGCGAGAGGGATAGGAAGGGTACGCCAACGCCTTGGGGTAGGTAGCTGTTTATATTGTAGTACTAATGTGTAACAGTAGTGTTGAAAACGTCTGATTAAGTATCCCTACGTCGAATATGAAGTATCTATCGTGTTTGCTCAACGCAAATAGTCCCACTGCACAAGGTATCTACGATATCTAGTCAAGTCAGATCGGAATTGGTTTTGTCGCGATGAGATTATGGGAAGAAATCCTTGGGGCATGCGTATACGAGGGAGGTTGAACTGACATGAACAATCTGTTTTATTCATGGAAGCTATCTAGGAGAGAAATGAAAGAGTGTACGAATTTACCGCGCGGTGTGAGACCGCGTACGGTGTGTCCACGTTCGCATATGTGTCGTTGAGGACAGCGACTCCAATATAGATTCACGAGTTTAAAATGTGATTCTCTTAGGCAATTCAAAATGAAGAGGTTGAACATAGGATCTTGAGGGTGTTTCAATTCATCAAGAAGGATTTGAACCCCCAGCTTCACCCCTTCGCACCCGGCGTCACCATATTTATCGGCTGGAATAAGGCTCTGATGGCCGCCATAACGCCATGCACATACTCAACCACGCAAGCAACGGGAGATGCAAAACAACGTCAGAAAAGATCGGTGCTAGCTGACCCCAGGCCCTTTCTTCTCACGAATCACGATAGCCTCCTTCACTCCACTGCGCATTCTCATCTACAGGCAGCAAGTCGTTCCAACTTCCGCACATGCAGAGATGTCGAGGCGATCGAACCCACACGCCACTCTTAATTCATCATTCGCTCCTTCGTAAAAATGCACTTGATGCTGCATGCTGCTCGAGAAGTCTTTTCCGCCTGCTTCACTGGCTCAGAGAACTTGGCAACTTCCGCTTATCTTATGTATCGTCCTCGATTTGTTGCAGTACTTCTGCGCGCAAGAATGAGGTACCCATGTTCCTATTCTCCCGTCCGTAGATTATGAGCTATCGCTGGCGGTGGCGGGACACGCGGTCATGCCAGAATTGGGTTGGTAGACGCCCGCAAACCTACAGAATTAGGCCTCCTGCTGCCTGCAGAGGCGGTTGTTGTTATCTGTCATGTCCGCAGCCATCTCTTCCAAGTTCCATCATCCATGTCATCATTCAGAACTGACGACGGAAAGTCAAAAAGGACTTCCCGAATGCGCTGGTTGTCACCGAAAACATCCAACATAAACTTGTCGTGGTGAATTGGAGAAGGTGGTCTCGCGACGTAGAAAGGGTGTATGTATGTACTGACTTCATTGGCTTTCGGTTGAAGCCATTCCAATCACGTGTTCCATTGATACCAGTCAAGGTGCTCCGTTCAAGCTCAACAAGAAGCTGCAAAGATGCTCTCTGGGGCGCCGCCAATGATAGCTCTACATATCCGGGGCAACAGTGAACACTCCGAGCCGGAGTTCGAGCCGGACTTGTTTGTTCGACGAATCGGATTGGCATCTTTCTGCTATACGTATGCTCGGCAATGAACTTGCAGTTACCAGGAACCGCCATCCGATCGGGAGAACCCCTTCGTACCGCGGCCGAACCGTGTGGCCAAATTGCCGCAGTCACAATCAATTGACTTCTGACGCCCCCAAGAACAACCTGCCAGGTCGGGGACGAAAAATTATCATGAAAGAAAGACACTAGGCTCATGAAAGAGTCGAGTCGCCTACCAAACAGCAATAACGACTCGTTAGCTAAAAGCTGGACAAAAGGACTCATCAGGAAATAAGACATCACAGGCATCCTTCACAAGCAATCGCGCGATTCGATGGTGCTGCCACTTGGCAAAGGCCCTCACTGCATCGTCATCGAATGGAGAGTCTTTCCCGCCACGTTTTCAAAATCACGACTGCTCTACATCATCTCTCACAATTCAGATAATGCAGCCCATTACGGAGCACTTTGACGACGTATCATATGCAGCGGATATGACATTGCAGATCTTGGCATGGGACAAGGGTTTCTGGACGCGGGTGGTAAATCAAGAAGGCTGGCCATGTGGCATGTTAAGCTGACCACTTGCCATGATGCCAGATTTTCCCACGATCAGCAAACAGTACAGAGACATTTCCCTGTCTCTCATACCGGCACGACCCGGTACGGTGTATTGGAGCCATGACTCATGAGGTTCCATCATCACCGCTGGATTCTTACGATGTTGGCTGGAAACACGAACGGAGGCAAGGAGTCTCATATGGTGGCCGGCATGGCACTCTAACAAAGGAGTCCTCGACGATACATCATACATACATGACTTTGGCAGATATCAAGCCCTCAGCCAGCTTCAGCTGCAAGAAAGGTGCCTCGGCACTGGGCAGTCGGCACCTTTACCAGCCATCTCGGTGCCGTGTGAGACCGTAGACGACAAAGCATGCATCTGAAGGAAGGGCGAATCCCGACTCTTGGATTGCCAGCACCCATCATATTCAACGTTAGCGCTACGACTGTAAGACAGGATCGATATAGTGACGAAAGGCCACAGACCGGGCGACGAGGGTCACATACGTGTGTATGACCAGCGAGATGGGCGGTTAAAATGAGGCTTGCACATGGCAATTCGAGTAGCTCTTCGTATGCCGTTACATCACCATGCAGCTGTTATCGCGTGTGACGAGACGCAGCTTCCTGCCTGTGTGTGAGGGGTACACACTTGACGACCGCGTGGATGGTTGTTTGCCGCTTTGTATGGCGGCATTGAGATTTGAACACCAGGACAATCTAGCTACAAGGCGCATAACCCTCCATACATACTGACAACTGTCACATGTCACGTACCATCATGACTATCCAAGGTCGCTCATCCGGTCCCATGTGTAGGTACATACATGCCATGCAGCATGTACGACGACGCGTAGAGTTCACGATGAAGCCAAGTCGGCGGTACAAGGGTACATAAACACCAACTGCTCGGAATCTGGCACTTTTCGTACTTCCCATTTCCCAACTGGTCACAGCCGGCAACAACATGACAGCCAAGCTGATGCCGGCTGTCACCCCGCACGTGAATGCAACTGCAGCGCCGCCTGTCAAGTTACATCAGACCAAGATTTCCATCATGATTTCCCGTTCTCACATATACCAGCATCAGCTTTCTGACCTGTTACGTGCCGGCTTGCATGGGATCGGGGTGCTGCTCTTTGCTTTCTGGCTACTACATGATGAGAGGATGAGATCATGGATTCATGAGAGGTAGGCATGTCGCATAGCAAACGTGGGCTCTTTTTCTCTCTTCTCCTTTTACTATATATTGGCAGCTTCCGCCGTTGTTCTGCTCGAATTCGAACCGTCAAGTCAAGTCCTTTCCACTGATACAACCAACTCAGCTCCTTTCAAACTTACTTTCCTCACTCTCCTTTACCTTTATTATTCAGTGTGCTCTGCTCGGTGCTATTCTCCTTCCTGTGTCATCACCTTACCACCGCAAGCACAATTTATATATTGTAGTGGGATCTGATCCTCTGCTAAGTGCTGTCGGCAGACTCTTCTACCTGAGTCTTGAGAAGATCATCAAACTTCGCTCTTCCTTTGCTCCACGTCGCGCTCAGCTCACGCTCCTTTGGATAGAACTCTCTTACACACTCCCTTCGTCCCCCTGTCTTATGCTTCTCTCTGTTCCCCATCCATGTGTAGCGCGAGGATCAGGATCTTGCCGCAGGACGGCATGCCTTTGACGAGCAAGCTCATGGAGTTCATTCAGCGTTTAGAGAATATACGGCAATATGGAGACTCTTATGATCAGCTTACACATGTGAGTTTCCTTCTTTTTGAGAATGAGGGCGTTGCAAATCAAGACTAGCTGACTCACCTTACACCCTGCCAGGATCTTCTCTTACATTGCCGTACTCTCGAGACGTCTTTCCAGAGATTGGAGACAAGACACAGGGAAGAATTGCAGGATTGTAAGAGTGAAAACCTGAAGCTTACAGCCCAGCTCTCCAACAGCGCGGCTACAAGCGATTGGTATACCAGAGAAATCTTTGGTATTAGGGTATGAAGGGATCGTGGGTCCCTAACCACGTCTAACACTAGCTCCTCTTCCAAATTGGGTAAACTGACCATACTGTAGAATAAGAATGCTTATGTTCTCGTCGTTATTGACGGCGACGGCTTGCTGGTGCGCATCTCCTATAATACTATTCCAAGCCCCAAGAAACGCAGAAAGTCTACTAACAAGCCCCAAGTTTCGCGATCAATGGATCGAACAGGGCCTTGAAGGAGGCAGAAGGGCAGCCTTGGCCCTCGAAGATGCGGTTAGAGCTCGGTGTGGCGAGCACGGAGACGGTGTGGAAGTTCTCGTAAAAGTCGTGGCCAACGTCGACGGCCTGGCCAGAATATTAGACCGGGACGTATCTGACATTAGAGGCTTTGCCCTAGGCTTCACACAAGCCAAAGCCTCTTTTGATTTCATCATCGTTGGCCCCGAGAACGGCTGCACGACAGCCAAAGTCAGAGGTTTGTCTTGCTCCGTCTGGCCATGTATTTCACCACTGCAGTGCAGGAATGCTCGTCGCTGACTATTCACACTCGTTTAGAAACCGTGAAGTGGCATAGCAGAAACTACAACTGCAAACATGTCCTCATGGGTATCTCACATGATCCTTCGTACACCAGCTTCCTTGACGGAATCGCGCTGGAAGAGGATCAACGTGAGCGGCTGACCGTTCTCGAAGGACTTTCCGCCCAGACCGCCGATGTTCCCTCAAACATCAAGAGAGCCAGTCTGGGCAACGAACTCTTCCGCACCGACGGACATTCGGATCGTGACGCACCTATCTGGCCACTTGGTGCTTGGGCAACAGTTCCCCGGGCATGCAACACCGCCAGAAGCGTCACATCCACGAGCACACGGCGTTCATACGCCAACGTCGCCAACAGCACTCTGCGCAGTCCTCCTCCCCTTCCCCCGTCACCAAAGACGTCTCTTCCGGTTCCGCCGAAGCCCATCGCGCGCCCTGTTCAGGTTCGGTACCAGCAGGTTCCGCCACAGCGGCCCGATTGGAACCCGGGACCTCGCGGATTAGATGAGCCCATCGCCGTGAGTGTCTCTGTCATGGAGAGCGTCAAGAGGCGCAGGGACTCGGAGAAGCTGTGCAACAACCACTTCCTGCGTGGACCATGCACCAAGGGAGCTAGATGCTACTTTGTGCACAACTACAGTCCTAGCAAGGAAGAGGTTGATGCAATCGCTGTGTTGGCACGCCAGAACCCGTGTGTTAATGGACAACGGTGCAAGGCAAAGGCATGTATATACGGGCACCACGTAAGCCATTCCCCTGATCACTCGGTCTTCATATTACGTTCCCTCGTGGAACTCCCCCTTTCTTTATTGTCGTGAAAATGTCCTATGATGGCTGCTAACATCCGCTAGTGTCCAAGCATCCGAGACGGGGTTTGTACACACCCCTTTTGCAAGTTCACGGCTGAAGCTCATCCGCCGGGAACGAAGTTCAAGAGCCCGAATATAAGGGCGACTTGATCTGAGAAAGGGATGGCCTCGGACAGGGGCAGGAGTTGATCTGGTCTCAGCAGACACTGAGTACTCTAGCCCCTGGAAGGATTTGGACACGGTAGACTGATATCGCTCGTCAAGCCGCGATGACATAATTGTAGCTTGAGATTGTAAGAGAGTAGAAGAAGAAAATATCCTGACATACCCATGTTAGCATGCCCGATATCCCCGAAGGGATGGCCGTTTCCGTACGGTCTCAAGGCGTTAAATACACAGAAGTACATACACACACAAACGATGAGTGGTCTGCTGGAGTAAGTAGACAGGTATGAAGAGACAATGTAAGACTTTAACATGCACACGTCTTGACTCTTTTGTGTGCAAACACGTGTTGTTGTAGTCGAAGTAAGAATTGACACATCCGCGCTGTCGGGTCCATTCTCTATTCTCCAGTGACCACTGACCACTGACCACAGCCGTAGCCGACCCCACGGGCCACCACAGCAAGAAGTTAGAACCACCAAAAACGACAACCCATCGCACATCACCCACCCAATCTCTCCCCTTCACCACCAGCCATCGCCACCCCATCCACAAGAGCAACCATGTCCCGCGCAATAGTAGAAGAATGCTCCGACAGCGACCCAGACATGGTGATCCCCGACCCCGACGAAGACGACATTGACGACTTCCTCGACTCAGACATCATACGCCGCGTACCGCCCACCACATCCACAGGCTCCTCAAACCTCCCGCAACAACAACAACAACTCCCTCTGCGCCCTCCACCCACACAACTCGCCCCCGACCGCTCCGCCTTCAACTCCTACCAATGCCTCTACCCAATCTACTTCGACTCCCTCCGCACCCGCACCCAAGGCCGCCGCGTGCCCTCCTCCCTCGCCTCCCCCTCCCCCCTCGCGCGCGAAATCGCAACCGCCTGCTCGCAACTCCGTCTCCCCACCGTGCTCGAACCAGACAAGACCCATCCCAAGGACTGGGCGAACCCCGGACGCGTCAAAGTCTGTCTCAAGGCTCCTCCTCCTGCGGGACCGCAGCATGGCATCCGCAATAAACACCACTTGTATATTCTTGTCGCGAAGCATCTTCTTGAGAATCCTACTACGGAGGATAGTCCTGGGTTGAGGGCCCGGTTGGGGGGCCAGGTGCAGCCTCCGGAGGGGACTGCGTATCCGAGGCCAGCGGTGCCGAGGGGGTGGAAGATTAGCGAGTTTGTGCCGTATGTTAGTCCCGCGATGACGGGAGGGGGTGTGTCGGAGAATTTGCTTACGGATATGATGAGGGGGATGCAGGGTGGGGGGGCTACGGGGGGTGCGGGAATGGGTGGTATGGGTATGGGAATGGGAATGGGAATGGGGTTGGGAGAGGCAGCTGCTGCGAGTTCGGGGGGGAAGAAGAAGAAGGATAAGAAGGGGAAGGGGAAGTCATGAGGGGGGGGTGTTGATGGATTGGAGGTTAGGGCTGGGGAGATGGGAAGATGGGAATATATTGGGGGAGGGAGAAGTGATGAAGTCGCGTGAATGAATGGGAGACAAGCATGAAAAGATGGGATTTCGGATGGGATGGATGTAGCTATCGAGTCTACGGTGATGATAGCGCGGTTTGGCATTACACATTTTCGTATCATGTATATACATACACACGGAGATTCGTTCCTATAGAGCTCCGCTCTGCCAAGTCCGTGGGCGATGAAAGTGTGAACCGCCTCAGGAAATAGTATGGAAATATCTGGCGCCAAAGTCGTGCATACGACCTACATACATACATACATACGTTGGAATATTTGGAATTATCTGAAACTATACTACATACGTACTGGGCTCCCTCGTTCGCCAACATACATGGTAGGGATGCAGGGAGGTAGATACATGCATATGATAGGTACTATACACGGCACCACAAACAAGGCAAAACACGGACAGTCGCCTATGTATGTATGTATGTATGTATGTATGTACGTACCTAATGCATGTACATAGATGATCTCCATCTTACAAAAGAAACGCCATGATACAAACATAGGAGCATCAAAAGTCACCCTCCAACTACTTTTGATCCACAGGGTATCTACCTCCTACCGACAAGTTACAACAACCTCAAATGCCGCCACAGAGTCCAGACACGACTCACGAGGCAACAAAGTTCAAAACACACAAGACATACCTACACCTACACCGCCACCCCAACACCCTGCAACGCCTCCCACGCCCTCGATCCCACAATCTCAACATTCCTCCCCAGACCACTCCCCGCCATCATCTTGCCATCCAGCCCAGGCAACCGAATACACAACTGCGCAGCCGGATTCCGAAGCCGCCCCTTCCCCTTCCCCTTCGCCTTATCACTCGCCTCCTGTGTACTCTGCAAAAGAGACGCCTTCTTCACCACAGAATCCCGCCAGGCTTTCCACGAGGCATAGTCCTCTGTCTGCTTCGCAGCATGGTACTGCGGCGTCGTCTTGGCTGGTTTCCATGCAAGTTTATCCTTGGGGAGGCCTGCAAAGTTGAACATGCTCGCCGAGGTCGTCATCTTGACTAGCTCGCCTAGCACGTCTTTGCCCTCGGCTACGACAAGCGCCTGGCGCTGCTCCGCGATGGGTGTTGGCTTCTTCAGCGGTTCGCTGAGCCACTCGCAGTTTTGTGGCTCCGTCATGCGCGCTCGGCGGTTGTCTTCGCGGAGATAGCGCACGGCTGATTGGAGGCTCTCGACGTCTTTCTTTAGGGCGTCCATTTCGCGGGCTGTGGCGACGGCGCGTTCCTGGCCGGCTTTCATGCCTGCGGCGTCGGTGCCGTCGGCGTAGGCACGGCTGTCGCTGGCAATCTTCTTCCATTTGTCGCGTTCCGATTCGAGGCTCTTGAGTTCGCGGTCTTGCTTTTCAATGTCCTCTTTGAGGCTGGCGGCTTGTTCGCCTGCTGCTTCTAGTTGTCGCTGTAGGGTGGTGATGCGCTCGATGTTGGCGTGGGCGTCGCGCATGCGTGACTCGAGTGTCTCAATCTTGAGGACGGCCGTGCTGAGGTGTTCGTCTCGTTGTGCAATGGTCCTGCGGGCTTCGTTGTGCTCTTCCTTGAGACGTCGCAGCTCTTCCTCGGCATCGACAGGCACCGTCTTGAGGGCCATGAGCGCCTGGGACCGAAGCTTCCATGGCGCAGGTTGCACGTAGAACTCTTGTGAATGGTCGAGGTCCGTCGCTAGTGTTGTCACATCGGTGATTTGAGTAGTGAGTCGGCGCAGCTTGTTCAGGTAGGCAGAGAAAGTATCAGGCTCTTCCGCCGAAATCACATCGACAACGCCCTGCCGCATGGCCTGTTGAATCTCGTCCAGCGTAAAAGGCTCATTGCGTCCTTCGTCTTGTGTAAGCAGACCGTGGACGCCGTTGCCCATAGCTCGTACCATACTTGCCAGCTCTTGGCTAGCAGACTCGCAACGCTCAAACATCTCCTTGGTTTCGGTATGCAAAGACAGAGATCGCGTCTTGAGGTCCTCCAAAGCCCGTACTGCCTTTCCAGCAATCACCTTGGTGCTTCTCGTCTGTGTCGTGGCCGCCTCGAGCGTTTTGATGAAGAGCTGGCTCATCTCATCCCCACTACCGCTCTCGCCTTCAGCGCCGTCTGGAACGGGAACGGCTCGCTGGACCATGGTTCTCACCGTGTTGAACGAAATCGCTGCCATGTCCAGATGGCTCTGCACCATCAGCGAGGACATGTGGATCTCATCTGCAAAGCTTGAGGGACTATCGGAAATGTGCACCTCTGCCAGGTGCGACATGACGGCAATGGTTCGCTGCAGATCGTCGGCGCACTTCTTCTCCTTCAAGTCGTCGCGGCGGAGACCATCAATCCAAGCATTCAGTGCGCGTTCCACAGGCTCAACTTCTAGCAATGAGTTTTGGTACTTGGCGAACTGCTCAATCGTACAGTGGCTAATGTCGTTGACGAACCGGTCGCACATGGCAGACACCCACACCAGCTTGTCCACGGCATCGCACCCTGCAAGAATGTCGTCTTCGTGGCCGACGTGCGTCTGATCGTTGATGCGTTCCTTGATGAATCCGTTGAGAAGATTCGCCTTGAATGCAAGTCTCTTGAATCGGAGCAACGCAAGCACGGAGTCCCGGTCTTCCTGGTACGTGTCGGGCAGGAAGAGTTTCACGATTTCCAGATGCTGGTCAGCCTCCTGCGCGTCCAGGCGACGCAACTCCAGGTCAATCGTCTTGGCCTGTGCCTTGGCCGCAGAAAGCTGGAGCTTCATGTTCAGGTCCATCATGGCTCGGGATCGATCATTAAGCTTTTCCGATTCTCCTTCAGTGACTGCCTGAGAAGCCCGCATGTCCTCCAAATCACTCTGTAGATTGGTGACGAGTTCTCGGAACCGCGAAACTGTGTACTCCATGTCTTCGAATGCTTCTTCCTGTTGCCCGGCCCGTCGTGCTTGCTCAGTAATGACACTGTCCTTGAAATCCAACTCTTCCTGCATCTCCTTTTCGTTCTGCACATGGTTGGCCTCAAGCTCATCGTTAATTTCCTTGAGGCTCTCCAGGTCCTCGACGACGGCCTTGAGTTCCTCTAATTGTTCCGCCATGCTCATGTTTCGTTCCGTCAGGTCTTCAATCATGTCTTCTGCTCCGAGCGCGGTATCGAGTTGCTGTCTGAGGTCGTCCACAGCCGCCTCTGATTGCGCCAGCTTTTCTCTTGCAGACTCAAATGCCTTCTTAGTTTTACTAAACTCCTTCACGTCTTCCTCAAGGCCAGCGATTTGATCTCGAAGCTCCTCTTCCTGGGCCTGGGTCAGATCACGGAGCCTGAGAAGAGCTTCCCGCAGACGCTCATTTGTTCTCTCCATCTGCAGCCAGCCAGTACTTGCACGGTCTTCAGGTGTCATGCCGTTGCTGTATTCCGAGTTCTCTTCTCGAAGCACCTCGACTTCAAGTTCCAACTCTTCCGATTTTTGCTTCAGTGCGTCTACCTCCATCTTCAACACCTCGGCCGTTTCTTCCGCCATCTCTCGGTCAAGCGCTGCCAGCTCAAGCGCAGTGTCGTGCTCGGCCTGCATGGCTTCGATTGATTCGAACTTGGCTTCTGCTTCTTTGAGCTGCTTCCGCAGGTCTGCATTTTCCTGTTGTTGAGGCTGATATTTTTGCTGCAGCTTTTGAATAATTCCCTCAAACTTGTCCCGTTCACCCTGCACTTTGTCCAACTGTTTGAGCTTGTCTCTGTCCTCCGAACGTTTGCGTTCGAGAACCTTGAGTTTTGCCTTCAAATCCTCGATCTCGCGACTGGCCGCCGTCGCACTGGAAGCGACTCGCTGTGCAGGAGCTGCAGCAGCTGTAGATCTTTTAGCTACCGGCGTAGTGGTGGACGATGCTTCTGGCGATTTGTGAGTTGTCATTCGCTCAAACGTTTTCGATCGTCCTGCCAAGGGGCTATATGGTTGCGGTGACAAAACATCGCCATCGCTCTTCACCGAGGACCCAGGGCCTGTGTCGTCCGCGGAACCGCTGTCTCGTTCTGTCTGTGAATCGTTTGAGAGATTTCGTCCAGATTCCGGGCGGGATACCGTTCTAAGGGACCCCAATTGCCGGGCAGCGCTCACAGACCGAACTGGAGCACCTCCACTCTTTGGTACCACAGAGGACATTGAGGAAACCCGCGTCGTTCGTGACAGGGGCACCGCTGGTGGTCCCATTGACATTCTTTGTGATGTTGTCGATGCTCGTGCTCGTCCGGCTGCTGCAGAGCCCGAAGGACCTCGTCCATTAGAGGGTGTCCCCGTTCGTGAGGCTGCGGTACTGGAGCCCGCACCCAGCTGCTTGGTTGGCGATTTCGTCGGCGACCTTCCCAGGCTTGTCGGACGAGGCCTAGTAACAGGGCTGGGACTCGGAGCATTCAAACTTCTTCTCTTGTTCAACGCAACATCGCCACCGACTGCTGTCTTGATTGCCGAAGGAGCAAAGCTGCTGCTTGGGCGAGCTGGCTTCCGAACTGGTTTCGCGGTCGGCGGCTGAGCGATGATGGTCGCCATGACGGGCTTGACAAACATGCCGTAGCCGGCAGGGCAGTCGAAATACCGGATCCCCTGAACGCTGCCATCGTTTTTGCCCGTCTTGTCGTCCAGCTCGACGCCAATCCAGTCACCAACCTGGAAGCTGGTTTGCCCGGCAAAGCGGACGGTCGCCTTGCGGCCATCGCTGAGTAGCACTGTCTGGCCAGGCTTGAAATCTGGCATCATGAAAAGTTGCGGGGAGGGATTGAGAGCATCGTGACGCCCAGAGCGAAGCGGTAGAGCTGGCGAGGTCTTGGTCTGATATGCTGTTGATGCTGTCGCGTTGCGTCAGGGGTTGATGACACGGCCAGTCGTATTGTTGCTGCTGGAGGTGCTCAATCGCAGCCACAATGGATGGCCAGCCACAGTGCTGCTGCCGCCACCAAGACGCGACCTCATCAGCCACACTCCCTTTGAATGACAAGCGATCTGGTCAGTGGTAACTGCCGTGCTAATGCCTTAGGTTTAAGGCATCCAGATCTAGAGATCTGAGACCTCAGACCAGTGACCACCGCACGGCATTGGCGCCCACACTTCCTTCCATTTTTGGTCGCATGAACAAAGGACCACCCCACCCTCAACACCTTTTTGCAGTTACATACGGAGTAGGTACATACATATGTATAATGTACCTACAGGCCTGAGGCTACACACAATCACACCGCGCAAAGTTCAGACACATGCATGACACACTGGGTCAAAAGTTTCGGAGCAACTCGCATCTCGCCTCGAATCTTGATGGATCTACAAAGTTGGCTACGTATGTATGTACGGATTCCACATGCGACGCCAGATCCTCGCTGGCGCGCTCGGGGGCAATATCGATCCAATCTAGCGACGCCCCTTTCTGCTTCCCCATAATGATTCGTGAGCCAAGCACAGCAAGCACTAAAAAAGTTTTTTCATTTTGCCGAAAAAAAACACCATGCAGATTTCTCGCCGTCCCTCAGAAGGGCACCATGGTTATGTGTTCCACGCAAATCAGACCGATGTTCTCTAAAACGATACGGGTCGCCGATTTTGAATAGCCTCGTCCTGATACCGCCGTTCCCTCATCCATTCCATGACCTCGAATCCCATCCGCCGTTCCATGGCTTCATCCAAGTTGTGGCCTCTTGGTACCTTGACTGTGATGAGTCCTATGTTCTTTGACACGTCCACGATCCCTGCGTCGTCTTGTCCATCACTGCTCTCTTGCACATACACCACAAGGTCGGGGGCCGCTGTGCCTCGCCAGAAATTGGCCATCCATTGCCAATGATCAGTAGGCGTATATTTGTCTGAGATGGGCATTGCGGATGCAAATCTGTCTGAGATGGTGAGACCAAATCCGCCTTTCACTAAAGCGACGGGTGTCTTGTAGGATGCTGTCGGTCTGGGTTCATCGTGCTGGGGAGTCAAGGATTTGATTGACATTGCTCGCATGATCCTGGAATCTTTGTTCTCGTTCTCGTTGTTGAGATTTGCACCGACATGTCTGCTTGTGACGTGCTGCTCAATTTGTCTCGATTTTCGCCTCCACGAGAGGATGACTTTGAAATAGGCTGAGAGCAAATCTTCCTCGACAGCTGCCCCCTGCGACCCGGCCACTCGCCTTGCCTGTCCAGCGTCGAAATCATGATACTCCATTGGGCTCGGATCGGAATGGTCAGTATCGCCAGACTCGTCGTGTGTCCAGATCTTGAGCGCAACGTCACCACCAGCAACGAGAATGTTCTCAAGAGATCGGCCAACCTGCTCCAGGGTCGTCGGATTGGCGCCTTCAACGACGATGAAAGCACCTCGCTTGTCAAAATGGGGCGCACGCGTGTCCGCACAGGCCGGTGGATCAGAGATGCTTGTCAAGAACTTGAGTTTCTGTGTCACGCTTGGTTCCCTTGGTGTCGTCTTTGCGTCCACAGATGTTGAACAGTGGTGGTTCCAGAGTGGTGAGACATTCAATCTTGTTGACGGGATGCCCACATACCGGCCGTCCAAGCTAGGAGACTGGGAGCGAGAGGGAGGGCCCGATGTTTGCAGTGGCGGCAAACGCAAGGACTCATCAAATCCGCTGTGTCGAGGATCGAAAGACTCTCTGTCGGATGACGACCAGGATGAGGAGTGTGAGGGACGGAGAGGCGGAGGCATAGGACCGCTCTGTGATCTTGGAAGACTGGCTAGGTCTGGCAGCGTTGTTCCTGGGTAATATCCCATCGAGCTGGAGCTTCCTGTAGAAGTCCGTCCGAGATCGGGGGGTGGCCTGATTGTGTACGCCCCTAGCGCTCCCGTGACAGCATGGAAACCGCCTGTTCCATTGGCACGTCGTCGCTTCATCTCGGGGGAAATCGGATCGCCATGTTCACCGTCTCGCATTGGATGCAGCTGATGTGAAAATGATGGCAGGCTGCTCGTAGGAGACAATTCATAGCTCGATCGACGAGACGGAGAGGAACCGGTCGTATCCAGGCGGGGGAGCGACGGCTGCAAATGGGAAGCCATTGTAAAATGTCCAGCCGGTGATGACGAAAAGGGTGTTGACGGAGTTCGCGGCGTCGCAATCGATCGTCCATGACATTTGGGGCACCGGCCATGCTCGTCTGTAGGCGAAGTAGTTGACCAGGACCCTTGCGTCTTGGTGCCTCGTCGGGGCTGGTATCGGTAGTTCGGGTACTGATGTTGATGTCGCTGCTTCTCCTCCTCGGCGAGCTTCTTCCAGTTTTCCTTGATGGCCTCACTCTCATGCTTCCACTTTTCTCCAATGATTTTTGAGATCTCCGGATTGGACAGCTTGGGGTTATCTACAGTGACCTGGGACTGGTGATGCTGGCGATACAGAATGAATGCTGAGATGGCGAGATTGATTAGCCACGTATTTATACATGATTGCCATACGGGAGTCTTCAAGCAGCGAACACCATTGTTTATTTTGTTTTCCGACAAGTCAAAACGCAGATCGATCATCGATGACCGGCCGAGGAAAAGTTCACGGCGAGGCTCTTGGCCGTAACTTGAAGCAGTTTCGCGGGGGCAAAGAGGGGTTCAACAGCTTACCATTCCGCGGCCTAGGTATCTTTGGCGCTGGAGTACAAAGACAGATGATGTCTCGAGAGCCATCTTGTGCAACCTGTCCAGATGTGCCAGTCGTGAGCGGTACAAACATGCCGTGGTTGGCATCAGCGTTTTGAATTGTCGATGCTCTCTTTCTTCCCGAGCCTGCTCTGAAGGAATTGGGGGACGGTCTCCCGTCAGGTGTCAAGTCAAAACTGCCACGACGTCGAAACGGCGTGTCGAGGCTCATGTGCCGGTGAACTGATGCACCCACATCATTCATGTCTCGAGTGGTCAAGGAAAGTACTTGGGCCATGGTGCGATGGGAGTGTGTGCAAGGGGAGGGGGGGTGTTTGGTTGGATGGAACACGGCGTTCGGTGGAAATCGGCGAAAACAGAATCACTCAATCCGGTTCATCTGTAGACTGTCTCCTTCCTCCCGCAGCTTGTACTACTTGTTCCCCGCGAATCTGAATGAATGGCTGAGTGGGGAGGCGTTGTTCTATTTTTTCTTCAAGAATGCAGCTGCCAAAGACTGTTGAGGAAACGAACAAAAGGAGGAGGAGGAGGAGGAGGAGGAGGAAAATGGAAGATAAAGGATCAAGGTCCTCTGGATGGCAAGAGCTAGTAAAAGAATGCTCTCAATTACGAAAATGGGAAATAAAGCTCAGCTACCTGCCTGCCAGAGTGCCTTTTTATTATTATTATTATTTTTATTTTTTCCTTTGGCCTCGGCTTTACTTGGTGGCTAGCCGGTGGTATTCTCACATCTCAAATGAGCCCGCTACAGTTACAGCTCAGATGTCGACAATGAAGGTCTTTTTGCTTATCAACGGCCCGTCTTGGGATAAGCTCATGACTTGACTGACTAGCATGATGGCCAGTCTGGTTTGCCGCCAGCATCTATCTACTCCGTAGCTCGTGGGACTTTGCCTGGCCCTTTTCTTTTGGACCAGTGGCAACTCAATCCATGTCTCGGGAAACCTCAATTGTGGGTTTGGCAGCCAGCCGCAGACCTTGTCTGAAGGTTTTCGATCGTTCTGTCAAGATCGGCTCCAGACGGGTGAGGGTTGAGATCAGAGAGATCTCGTTTGCTCTCGTACGCCGGGTAGAAGGGGATTATACTTTAACTATACCACCTGCCGTGTCTTCTCAGTTTCGGGCCGTTATCACGATGACGACTTGGGTTGAACTGCTTCCCCAGTATTACCGGTAACGGAACAGTGTTCAGGAGAAGTGGGTGAACGTCCTGAGAGCGGGGACGGGGGGGGGGCTGTGAGCCTGTGGTCCGTGGAGTCGTGGACTTGGATCATGGATCATGGATCATGGAGCATGGATGGAGTTTCAACAACGGAGAATTTGGGGGGCTTTCTGTCCGAATGGCCCCCTTTTTGGAACGCGCCATGCAACTTGTCTTGTGGACTATTGCTACATCGTGCAGCATGTCTGGCCGGTAACAAACCATCCTATTTCTTTCCAAAGAAACACATCGTTGCGGCCTTGCCTGGGGGTTGGGCGCGTCTCGAGCCGCCCGGCCCTCTCTCACATTTCACCAGTTCTCGAATCCACAAAGACTGTCACCTTGTGGCTTTGTTGCCAATCCATTCTCGTCGATAAAAAACGGCGCCCTGTCCACACCCAGTCCCCGCTCTCAACTCTCGGCCGGCGACGACAATGGCCAAGCTTCATGCCGGCAGGAATGCAAGTCGGCTAGCCTTTGGAATGCTCAACCTTGCCTGAGACACACAAAGGCTATTACATACTCTGTACCTCCAGCCCGTACTCCGTACACGGGGTCTGAACAACTCGTTGCTGCACGTGATGGGCCTCGATGCACACAATACCTACATGACGTTTTGCATCTGCAGGCGTTGTCCTGCGGGGGTTGACCGTTGTTGTCGCACCGGGATTTGCCGCTGGAGACTTACAGTCTTACTATTGAACAGAGAAAGTGATTGACAGAAATCGGGAGAGGAAAGAAGGCGGGGACAAACAAAAGCGCCAAACCGTCTATCGACCACTGCGTGTGCTAAGTTGTAACAACACGGCGCCTAGCCGTCTGTTGTATTGGCAGATTGTGCTTGTCCTCAGTCCCTGAATGTCTCACCCTGGCCAGTGGCAAGCCGCTGTGGCCTGACAATGCCTCATGGAAGAATGAGCAAGGCCTTGGGACTTTGGGACCTGTTCCCCGCCAGGCCCAGAGTTGTCAAAGAACTCAAAGGACATCAGGACATCTGGACATGTCCAAGAGATCAAATACGTCAAGACGTGATCCATGTACGCCTGACAGCCTGCAGCGCTCGACACACCTGGGGCATTTTCCACTCTGTCTTGCTGTCTTACTTATATCCCTTTGTATCTGACACTTCTTCATGCCTCCCCTGTCTTCCCCCCCCCGTCTGCCCGCCTAGGTATTGCCTGCAGGCTGCTTCACTGCCAGCTACATAGATGACAGGCCCTCTTCCTTTCCGTGACATCCTGTCCGTCAATATGACTTATCGCGCCGAGGCATTGATTTATGATTAATCTGAAGCTGGTCAGCCTTGGCAAACATCGACGGCTCCACCCGCAGGTGTCCAAAATAGAATATAATACTCCTCTCTTTTCCTTCTACATCCGAAAGAGACGAGTAACGGCAAGAGGACACACACATGGACAGGCCTTGGCATCGGGCATCAGAGGGTTGCAAACATGACACACGTACAACAACAAAAAGGAAAAAAAGTAAGAGTAGAAAAAGAAAAAGACCTGAAACTCAAAAGTTATATATACATACACGTGACCATTCATACTATCCAGCGCCATTGTGAAACCGTCCCCCAACGAGCAAAGCGGTAAAGGGAAATACAAACGCCTCGAACGGACGCCGATTTTGCTCTGTTTTTCTTCGCTGCTATCTCCAAGATGGACTATTTATAGCGGCATGATTGCAAAAAAAAAAAAAAAGAATACCAAGTGCAAAGGAAAGGACATAGAAAGAAAAGAAGACATCTACGAAATGTAGCCCCGTCCTGCTTCGCTGCTCAATAAAGTGGCACTACGGCGAGCGTCGATGAACAGGTCTTCACACTCGCTGACGTCCTGGATGTCAATTTGAGAGCGACCGTTTGCCTTGGCAAGAATGCTAGTGTGTTGCATCGTCAGCGACAATGTCTGAGACATGACATAGTCCATCAATTATTTGGGAGGGGACCACGCCGTTCCGTTAGAAACATGCGATTCCCAGTAGTCGACGGTAATGGGAATGGGATTGAAGAGGAGAAGAAGGAAGAGGAGAAGAAGTTGGGAAAGGGAAAGGGCGCCCGGGCTATTCACGGTCCACGGAACCAAAAGGGGGGGTTGCTCTGGTTCCTAGCTTCATTCAGACATACCTTGCTGGAGTCAGCAGCTGCAAGCAATAGCGCAGACTAATGCGGACACCGTGGTCCGAAATCTTGTCAATGGCCGCATCCGTGATGGCCACGCCCTCGGTGGAGGCTCTTATCCGCACGATCTGCTTGATCTCGTCGGCCTGGTACGGGGCCGTGGGGATGATGAGCAGTCGAGCCAGGAAATCGGTCGGGATTCCGTGTGCGGCGACAATGTCGTCAGTGCCTCTTATTGTACACATTCCGCGATTGGATGCCAAGACCACGATGGGGGCAATGGGCGATTCCAGTGCGCGGTTGAGGTACGTGAAGCACTCTATGTCAAGCATGTGCGCCTTTTGTTCCATTTTTAGTTCCGAGCATCAACTGTTAGCCACTGGTTCGTCTGCACTTTCAGTTTTCCTTCATCTCTCCTCTTCCTGTTTTCATGATTTATGCTTGTTCAGCTTCCACGCAACACGCCTGTCTGGAGCGTTACATTCCCCAGGACAGATGGTGAAGCGGAAAATGAAACAGGCCAGCATGAAGAGAACAATGGGAGGATGATTTAAAGCGAGGCTCGATGCTTACCTCGTCGATGAACAGAACTCCAGGCACCAATTCAGCCACACCTTGGTCAATGTATTTGCTGACCACCTTGTTGATCTCGGTGCGAAGTTTCTCCGTAATTTCCGTCATCTTCGGCTTCATGAGCTGGCCCATCATGCTCATGATATCCTGGCCGCCCTGAGGCCGGGCGTTGGCGACATCGAGGTCATGTAGCGTCACATCCTGCACAATCTCCTTCTTTTTATGCACTTCACCCTTGGGAATGGGAACGTATTCCTCGGCCTCGAGGTCGAACTCGGTCGCATAGGCATCTGATCGACCCACGCGCTTGCAAGCGCCTGTGTTGGCCTCGATATAGATGACGTCGCCCACGGTAACCCTCTCCTTCTGAATTGCCTCGTAGATGCTAGGATCCAGACGCAACTTCTTCTGTCCCCTGGCACTTTTTAGTCCAATGAGAAGAGTGCTTATCGTCTTGCCATAGCCTCCGAGCGGATTCTCTGCCTCCTCGGGTGTGAGCTCCGTCACCTCCCCCTCGTACACCTCCTTCGTCTCCCGGACTTTCAACCCAATCGCCCTCCGGAAATTCTCCATGAGCATCTCCGTCTTCTTCACCTCGGTCGAGTACACCTCGCTGCCGACAATGGGACAAAAGGGTATCTTGGTTCCGAGTTCTTGGCTGATGGCAAGCGCCAGTGCTGTCTTGCCCGTTCCAGGACCGCCAGCGAGTAAAACGCCTCGGCCGGCCATTCTGTGAGCTCGGATCAAGTCGACGACAACACCGCATGACTGTTCAGGAAATTAATTTAGTTAGTTATCTGTTCATGGGGACTTGGCTAGAAAGAAGACAAGAAACAAAGTTGATATGCATACCTCTCTGGCGGGCATCTGGCCCACGAAACCAGCTCCATTCTTGTCAGCGCGGCCATCTGATTTCAGGCCAAGCCCTTTGATGTGTGTATGTGCAGCTGTTCGATTATCGCGCTTGTTGCCCTTGACTTCGCTAATCTGGACCATCCTGGCGCTTGGGCCCTTTCTTGGACCTCTGTTCAAGCGAGGGAGGTGTCTGAAGGATGAAGAAAAAAACAATCGCTCAATCGAACTGAAGAAAGGGAAGAAGAAAAGATCGGCGGCGAATTGCGCTCGTAACGTTCGTAATTTCCTGTGGAAGGCAAGAGAGAGATGCGGGAAATCGGAATTGATGGAAAAAAGCTTTGCGACGAGTTTGCCTTTTCGACATTTCTCCCGCGTCAGGCAAAGCTTCAAGTTCGCGACAAACGCTTTAGTTGATCGCGTCACGTGATGCAATAAGCCGCGTTGCGCTCCCTACCCTATACCAAAATCACTGCAAAGGCAGAAAAGAATGGGCGGCAAGAGAAGCAGCGGTAGGTACTCGTGTGTCTTACACTCCTCAGGGCAAATATTGTTTGCAATGAAGTTATTTGCATGGACGTGACGAATGGGTAAGACTATAAGTTGCTGGGACTTTCCTATAATCTAGGAGGGCCAAAATCGGGAGATCATTCACATTTCACATCAACGGAGCACTTGCACTGTTGCACAACACATCACAACGTCAATTTTACCGCACCCTATTCAAATTCACACGTCCCGACTGTTCCGATTCATCAACCAACATCGGCGAGTTCTCCTCAATCCCCAATGCGTTGCCTCTCCTCTCCACGTCGACGTCCAAATCTTCGACCCTGCAATACGGCAACGGCTCCGGCGACTTCTGCGACCTGATGAGAATCACGCTTACAGCACTGCCTAGAATCAGGGTACATCCAGCAAAGCTCATGAAACCCATCCGATTGCCAAATATCCACCGGTCAAAGCCCACGGCAAACAGCATGTGCGTGTACACCATGGCATTGGCCCGATTAGACTTGTCGGCCCCGAGCCCAGCCGTCAAAAGATACTGCATCACAAAGCCAAGGATCCCGAGAGAAAACAACAACATCCACTGCCTGGCCGAGGTGGGCGGCACCCAGCGCAAAGACGGTTGAGCAATATCCAGAACGGGCCCGAGGGCCAGACACGCGACACAGATGATGGTGCAGATGACAGCGAAAGCATTAACGCAAATGAGAGGGTGGGCTCGCTTGCCAATGGCGCGGAGGGTGGTGAATGCACCAGCCGCACCGAGTACGCCCAAAAGACCAACAGCCACGGCTAGGATGCGCTCCTGCGGCGTAGTTTGATGATCTGCGCCGGGGATAAAGCTATGCGGCCGGTCTGTATCCGAGTCGGCTTGTTCATGGCGGCGATACTGGTGTAGTTGTTGATGACGATGATGATGATTTTCAGGCGCACTCGCCTCGTCGAAAGGAGCACCGGCGAAGAAAGCAGTAGGCTGCGCAATGAGCACCACCCCCAGAAACGCCACAAGTGTGGCAATCTGCTCGATTCGCGTGAAGGGCTCCCTCAGAAAAAAGTAGCACAACATGCCCGCAACACCGGGCGCCAGAAACGTAATGACGGTGGCATCTGCCAGAGGCAAGTACATCATGGACCACCACATGCCGAATATGCCAAAGAACCCGGTGCTGCCTCGCAACAGCAGCAACCAGCGGACTTCCGGCGCGCCGAGGGGCGCATTCGGCGTCTTCATCCACCACATATAGAGCAGGCAGAATACTGAGGTGACGCCCTGGCGCAGGAGCAGCATCTGTATGGGATGCATGCCGTCGCCTTCAAGCTCCAAGAGTCGGGCACTCATATTCATGAGCGCCCCGAACAGCTGCGACAGGGCGACGAGGATAGCTGGGTTATTGGCGTGCCAGAATCTGGTCAGCGGCGAGGGTTCTGGCCGCGCTCCCGTCCCCAGGCAGGCAGTAAGATGCGGTCGTCCATACCCGGCAGATGGGCGTCGGCGATCGCTGTCCGAGCTGGGACTCGGCAACAATGCTGTTGAGGCGCCGTCCGCCTCGGCTGCGAAGACGGACGCTTTATCACTCGGCTGACCGGTGGGAGACCAAGCGCCTTTGGCAAACGTTGGTTTTGAGAACGATGCCGTGTCGTCGTGAGAGGCCAGGTCGTACTGGTTGGTTGTTGTTGTTGTTGTTGTCGTTGTCTTTGTTGGCGCCGTCCTCCCCGGCCGGACTTCATGTTCCCTGTAAACGCCCATCGGAGCAATATATCTTCAGATCTCCAACGGATCCTGTGAACAAGGATTCAGAAAGCCGTAGGTAAAGAAAAATAGAAGAAGGCAGCTTTTTCGAAATTTATACAAAGAGACGATGCAAAACCCGAAAACTTTGAAAAACCCCTCACGAAGCAAAACCTACCTAGGTGCTCATGCACCGCAATGGAACGCTGCGGAAAGGCGCCATCCTCCCAGCCAGTCACCGATACCGATTCACGGATCACCACCAGTTGACCAGTCACCTCCAACGCTGGTTCCGTCTCTGCGCCTCATTGCAGAAAAATTGTTAGCCCATGGTTTGTGGAGCAGAAGCGGCCAACGTCCTTTTTGCGTAAGAGGCGGAGTCCTGAGGTCCGGCGACGGGCCGAGGACCGCTCGCGGCTCAACACCGAAGGCGGGTGCTGCTTGCGTTTTTCCTCCCTTGAATCTTGATTGAGTCGAATTGCAAATACCTATGTAATACTGTCATTGTATCCCGTCCCTTTCGTTGAGTTGCTGGGATTGGTGGATTTATTTCGATGCGTAGGCTATGTCCAACGACTCCAACGGTCCAACCTCTTCAAAGATTTCCGGTTCGTCGGGTCGCGCTATGCGAGTGCCGAGGCCGAGAAGGGTGGCTTCGTCCAGCTTTGACTGGTATGTATGTATGTATTTTTCCCTCGCCAGCCCCGATGTCGCTGCGCTTTCGGGGCCCGGGCCGGCGCCGCCTGTCTTTGTGGGTCATATCCCGACTCACGTGTCAGTGGCAGTTGGAGGAAGTCGCTGAAACGGTTCTCAAACGGCAACCCAATGTGCTGTCTGATGACAGAAGGAGAAATATGTCTCGTCATGAGTCTTGATTTTGATTCCCATGCATCAAAGGAGCGCGACGCTTGTAAGGACCGTATCTTACGATCCACTCCACGTGAAAAGCGGTATCAAAACGCCCCGTCGTCGCCGCGATTTCCCAAACCCGACACTTGGTCAAATTGATCAAGCCGGGTGTGATATCTTCGAATCCGATCCAGCCCAATTTGAATCCAAGACGCCGTTTCCCCATGCCCATTGCAACGCCCCTTTCCATGCAAACCTGTCAAGAAAAAAACACATCAAACATTGCTCAAGCCCTGCCGACAACGCCCGCAACGATCATCGTGTACCGCATGATCATCACTCCCTCACGAATAACCGCCCAACTCCATTCCAGGCTCTCAGCCGTTACCAAACACACACCAAGACAAAATCACTTCTTCTTCCCCAACGCATCCGCCTCCGCCTCAGCGTCATCATCTGCCTCCCCCAGCTCCTCCTCTACCTTCTTCACCACAGTACCAGCCGCAGAACCCACCTCTTTCTCCCTCTTCTTCTCCTCATCCGCTGCATCCTTCATAATCTCGTCCTCCCCATCACGCAGGATTTCTCTTGCCTTTTTGATCTCCCTCTGCTTCTCAAACACCTCTTGTACTTTTCCCAAAAAGAACGGGTTTCGACGGAACGCAAACTCAAAGTCCTCGTACTTGATCTTTTGCCGGCCAGAGTAGTGTGCTGCGCGGGTGGCTTCGAAGGCGATGGATTGCATGAAGTCGGTGAGAATTTCGTCGAGGACGCGAATTGTTTCTGGGAGAGGGTTCTTCACATCGCCGTGGGCGAAGAGCAGTTGAGCTACTGTTTTTTTTCTGGCAGGTAAGCAGAGAACGAAACAGATGGGGGTACTCCAGTCTGGCGAATGGATGAGAAGAAGCTGGGTAGAAAAGGGACGGACGGACGTACGCTCGTTGTGGGAGAAGTTCATTTTGCCGACATTTTTGCCGGCTCTTGCTCGGGGCTCCATCTTTGAGAGTGACGATCGATGATCTTGTGATGTAGAGGTTATGAGGGGTTGGGCTGGAGTTTTTCGGATCTAGATGCGCAAGAGGAGAGCGGTGGTGTGCGTAGATAAGTCGTCGGATGTATGTATGGCAAGAAGACTAGTTCTCAAGTGTCGGATTTCTCTTTCGATGAGCGGCCGAGCAGTGAGTAGAATGCGGCGGCGGTAAGTGGTTATGCCAGAGAATGCGGGTTGCTTGCCTGCTGGTTCAAGTTGTCACTGCTCAGTGCTCAGTGCTCGTTGGCGTTTGGTTGCTGCATTGCGCGACTTCGGCAAATCTTCGCTCCACCTTCACCATCCATTGACGATTTGCCAGTGACCACCCCAACGCAGAGCATCAAACGTCAGAAGCGACGTGGTGTCTACATAATAATACACGGCAAACATCCTTCAGCCTCCGACCTCGAGCATCGCGTCAATTGCCATTCGTGGCCCCCCTCTCGTCAACCCCATACGCCTAGTCAGGACGAGATAACATAGAAGCAAAAATGGTAGCTACGAATTCCCACACCCTCAAGTCCTTCTACGCCCACACAAGAAACGCATCACTGACAGCTGCTCGCGCAGTCCGCACTCTTTAATTTTCGATCACTACTCTTGGTGTTGCTTCTCCTGATCTGCACGAGCGCATACGTCCATCACTTTACGCCGGGAATCATGGACCGAAACAAGAACGGGTACGATGCAAAACCTGTCATGCCAACCGATGCGATGCGACACACGTCCCTGGGCAATGCGTTTCATATACTGATCGATTGATAGTGTCATGGGCATTTTCTGGAAGTGCGCCAGAATAGGAGAACGGCTGAGTCCGTACATAAGCATTTGCTGCGTTCTCATGGCTGTACGTGACGAAACACGCGGGAAAGACAGGGTTGGTGTCATTGTTTGCTAATGACATGAGTGAATAGGCCTCCATCCTCGTCAACTAGATCAAACCATCTCGTGCTACGATATTTGTTTTCCGTCGGTCACACATGAGTAGTTACTCACGTGTGGCAGGTGTTCTCTTCTTTCGGCTTGGAGTTTCGGCGAATTGCGGTTTGGCATACGGGGCGGTTGGCTACGGGCGACGACAACACTTCATATACCTCATATACTTCTTGGTCTTGCGCAAATGGAATGCCCGACACCGGTGTTGTGGCCGATGGGATGCTTGGGTACATATTTGATGTTGGCTGCTGCTATTGTGATACCGTCGACGGAGATCAGCAGAGAGACACAGAGCTGCGGTTGAGATTTTCGCCGTGCTTACAGGAGCACCAGAAAATGCTTTGATTGTACACATCAGCTTACGCTTCCTCCCGTAAGAGAGGCAAGTGGCAGTCAGCACGTCTTGAAGGGTTTCGGCATGGATCCTGGTCCTCATGGCCACGCATGCCACCGCGCTTTGATGCTTTGACATGGAGTCGGCATCTCCCGAGATGTCTGAAGACTGAATCTGCTCGTGTCCGAGGTGTCTGGGGTCAGACAAAGGCATATAAGCAACAATTTTACGCGCCAACAAACAAAGCTGTATCAAGTTCACGGTAGTAGCGGATTTGGTAGAGTTGAAAAGCAGTCAGCCCAATACATAGCGGCAAGTGTTTGCCTCGGCATCTCACTGTCGAGGCGACGACACAAATCACTCCCGCCTTATGCACTGTGTCGGATGATATGAAAACTAAATTTCCCATCTTCGCCAGTGACCAAAGCCTCACACTGTTGCATGCATGACTTTGGGTTTCCGTCTTTTCCCCCGTTTCCGTCTGTGACGTCGTTCCCGTGTTCCCCATCGTAACCTCCGCTCGCACGCGTCCGAACACGGTCGGTCGGGTGCCCCGTTCACAAAAGTCAAAAGACACAACCTAATGTTCTTTCTTCTTTTCGGGCGCACTCCCATAATGCAACTGTCCATTGAGTATGTGAAGCCGCAGGCGTTGAGTTTCAGCCTCTGAGGTCACTTCCACAGGTTTTGCCACAATGGCCTGCGGCGGATTAAACGTTCGAGACTTCGAGTGGTAAGTTGGCACCAACTGACATCGGCCGCCGCTCGGAATGCAGGCGCTGCATTTGTGGTGACCCGCGACTGGACTTGGGCGAAGGATAAATGATACCTTTCAGAGACCTTGACGCTGCTGATTGTCTTGCGTCCCGCGTCATTATGTACCTCATGCTTGGTGTCGGCCCTCGGGTCATTTCTCTTTCTTCTCTTGTTCTTTGGTTTCCTTTCTCGGTGTGGAGTTCCAGAAAACGAACCAATCTCCGGGGAACTGGGCCCTGGGGTGGAGCTTCTAGAATTTGGTCTTCGAAGATTCTCAAGTTTCAATGCTGAAGAGCTGTGTACATTGTACTGTACATAAGGTACAGGCTACAACCTTGAAAGAAAGGCTGGCGGCACCCTCTCACGTGTTTGATGCTTTCGGAGGTTGCCATCTACGTGCGCTCGGCAGATTTGACACAATATAACGATCGCTTCGAAGCATATTAATTGTTCCGTCGCCTTGGAACTTTGAGGCCGCTCGCAACTCGGCGGCCACACAATGTGACGTGACGGCATCCATCATCCATGACACACCACGCTACATACTGTCAAAATATTCGTCAGCTTAACGCAGACCGGATCCGGTTCGTAGCTGCTTGCCCTCTCTATGCTATTGCTTCATGCATGATGATTCGTCCTTTGAGCATCAAGACGACGAATTCGGAAATGGGCCCAAAAGAGGACCATTGGCTTATTGCCACCTCGAACCCACTTGCTGCTGGTCATTAGAATACGATCTTACTCGTGGAGTCGTGGCGCCACGGCGCCACGTGAATCGTCCCGGCGCAGGGATCTTAAGAAGAGGAGAAGAAAACGTGGCCGGCGGAACTAACCTCAGTGATGACGACAAACAGCCGCCTTAATTATGACCCTATTGCATAAGAGCGCCAGATTGCAGTACCTACAGTAACTTCCTCGGGTGCATTGCTGCGAAAACTTGCCAAGCATTTTTATCATTTTTTTTCTTTTCTTTTCCAATTCGAGGTCGGGTGTTCCGTTAGTCGTGCTGCAGTCGCATGACTCCGTAAATCCGAATGCGCAAAACCACAGCAAAGCTTTTTAAAAACCACCGCAAAAAACTTTAGTTAGGGTTAGTGGTTAGTGGTTAGGATTAGGTGTTAAGGTTAGGATTAGGTGTTAGCCTATGGAATATTTTGCTGTGGTTTTTAAAAACCTTTGCTGTGGTTTTGCGCACTCCGTAAATCCAAAGGCGCAATCCTTGTGTTTGTACCGTGCAGTACGGAGTACATCTCCCTCCCACGTCACGTCAATCTGGATCTGCTCGCAAAGTACTCCCGTTATGCTGGGTTGCATTTGTGTAAGGCGGACGTTGACTCGCGAGAGGCTCTGTGCACGTAGCATTGCAGAGGTTTGATCAACCTCTGTGTCCGAGATGAATTAGATTGACGATTACGGATACGGCCTCTTGTCAATCTCATGATGGATTCCACTCCATCATCCATGAAGGTAACCCCTGTACGAGCCCCATGGGCACAATGGCCCTCGTGTTTCAGCAATGTTGAACACCCGGGAAGATAATAAGCGAGGCCTTGTCAGCTTCTAAGTTCTCACAACGGCAGCCTTGATTATGGATACATACATACATATGTGTAGTTCCATTGATGCAATAGGTACCTACCTCTTACATAGGTTTACATATCTTGGTTCCGCAAGGCCAAGGGCTTCCGTTCTTCGCTGCAAGGTCGCTCGATAGCACCCGCCGTGCAACTGAACGCTCTTGGCACCTGACATCACCATCCATCACAAGTTGTCTTCAGACTTCTTGTTTCATTGATGATGGGTACATAGTGGTGGCGTTAAGCTATGCATATTTGCAGATATACGCAGACCCCTTTCGTGCAACTAATAAAGGGACCTATGTATGTATGATCAAAGTAAGCACGTACGCACGCTCGCCGCCCGTAGGTATGCAAGCACCCCTTCTGTTTCACCATCGTGCCTGCGATTGCATCTGTGCCAGCGTGCTGGCGTCCGATGCCATTTGATCTGTCCGAACAGTGTTCGGCCAATGGAGCATGTATCAGACGCTGCCAGAGAAGAAGTCAAAGATAACGAGATCAGACGCTCATTCTCATTACAGCTACTTATGCAATAGGCACGACTGTAAGATTGGCATCAAGTCAAACAATTCGAACAGGCCTCGTGCCACCAATCGAAAGTTTACATAACGAAAGCCCTCGCACTCGCGTTTGCCTTGCTTCGACTGTCGTACACTATTGCTTGTCAAAACACTTCAAGATGCAACCAGCCATGACATCGGCATGTTCAACACAAGGCGTGCCTGAAACTGCAGCCAGCCGTGCTGTGCTGATAATGTGTGGCAGTGACCTGAACATGGGCCATGGCAGGTCTGGCCAGTATTTGGCATTTGCGGGGGGTCGTGTGTCCATGGCCAAAAGAACACGTGCCACGAAGGCACGACCTTGAAGCTTTGGTGTTCTCAGCGTCAGGTAGCGTTCTGTTCGCCAAGAAATGCCTGCATTGTTCAAACGAGCTGAGCCTTCTCAGTTCTGACATATGGCCTCAAGCAGAAGCGAGGAATCGTCATGTACGTAATGAATGTAGACGTTATGCAGTGAGCCAAGTCTGGAAAATGATAGCACATGCGCCAACACATGCACGGATCGTTCGAAACATCAAACATGCTGGAATTATCGCTGCCAAGTTGATATAGCTGTGAAAGAGCGACTTAGCGGGATAGAATGACGCAAGAGAGGGTACGTTTAATCTTGCGGTTCTTCTCCCTGATTCATCTTGTCACATCTTCTCATGTTGCAGCGGGCGTCGTTATGATATCAGTTGATCTTCAATGACGATGATAGAACTGTATTGCTCAATGCTGTGTCGACCTACTTAGCTCGAATTCGGAGGTATGTCGTCGTGGGTTGTTGTTCTCATAATGTAAACGGCCGCCCATTGTGTGATTAGCAACTATTGCATCTTGGCTCCTTGAGACACGATTAAAGAAAAGATGCCGACGCGTTGACGCGGTTTGGAAGGATTGGGGCAGTGGGACTGGGCTGAGACTTGAATATTTATGTAATAAGAACGCTTACTTCATAACCAACTGCTGAGAGTCATCCCTGCTCTTCCCCTTCTCCCTATTCCGAGGGATTGCCCAGTCCCAGCAATGTGGCAAGCCCAGTATGGTAACTTTTCTGGCGGTTCCATTCCCGTCACTGTTCGACATGTACTACGCAGATCCAGCCCAGGCTGGTAAAAGCGATGACAAAGGCTCCATTGTAGGCTGTGGCGCCGGCATGATCGCACCGACCGGAAGGCTGCGAGCTGGCAGGAGAATGCAAAGGCCGAAAAAATGGAGTTACTGGTACATGATGTTGCATGGTGTTGCGTGCTGATGAGGATCGGCTTCTGAGCGTGTTTGTCGACTGCTGTGACCAAGTCGCGGCTCCTACAAACACCGGAGGAGTTGCGTGAGACGAACGTCGAATCCGCGCACGCCAGTACTGGATCCTCCATGCATTGTTGCTGCTCGGTCCCAGTGCATAAAAGTAATCAGGCAATCATTGATCGAGGTCGAGGTTGGCTGCTGGAGGCTGGAGGTGGTGAATGATGACGAACCGACAGATCGAAAGATGGATGACAGCCCTGTCTGATTGACGGCGGACGCACACCAAGGCCACTTGAAGTGTTCATCTGGCCTGACGAGCCGTGATTGCATGATCGTGAGGTCAAGTTGCGCTGGGCCCTAGCACTGGATTCCTGCAGCAAAGCGAGGGAAGTATGTAATAAAGGCGCCGCTGGCCTCTTTCCACTTTGTAAATGGCCAAATTTTATTAACCCAAGCTGCGGCTCTGGGCTGCGCCGAGCAATGAATCGCTGCTGGACAGGTCACAGCCGCCAACTCCAACCCACAACGCGGGGAATGAGTCAGGCAGCTGGGTGCAGCTGACAGCTGTTCACAGAGAGTTTAGGAAAGAACCAAACGCACAAGTTGAAGGGCTTTTTCCGTCCACCGTCCATAGGTTTGCCAACGAAGGAGCCGTCGTCAATGCTCCCCGTGAGAGAAGGAAGTTGATCGGAACTGTGCATTCCCAGTACATGTCCCATACAGTCACGAGCTGGTCCGCCGTCACCTTCGCAGAATGATACAAACAGAGTTGTCCGCCGAGCTGTGGCACGGCGGAAACTGATCGTTTGATGCCATGTATGATGTCCGTCCATCTTGGGCAATCCTTGCAGGAGAGTCTTGTGCATTTCTACGAAAATTTGGCTTTGCGATCACCTTGTGCAGGCAGACAAACACTGGAGCGAACGAGAAGAAGTCTTGTTGCCAATGCAGCAAAGAGATTACGAGTTGCTGGTAATGCGATATTGACTCGTCAGTCGTGACTAGGTGGCAGAATGTTGACTTTTCTCAAACCCACGGCATCGAGGGCAAATTGCATAGTATGGAGTGCATAGGTGTCGAATCTAGCTTCCTGCTGATCATTCAGACTGGCGGACTGTATGCATCATATGCATCATTATGCGTGGATCTGGGGAATAGGCTCAGGAGCTTTTACTCCTGTAAGGTTTGCATTCCTTTCCCCTGCGTCTGTAGCCGTTCGATGCCAACTACCTAACGGAAGGAGAATGCTGCCCTTCTTGCAAGCTGCAGCACTATCAATTGTGAGGAACTTTTTTTTTTGGAATCTATCAGGCCAATCAATCGACCTAACAATATCAAGCCAGAGCGCCCTTCTTCGTCATAGTGCACGACGTCGGGCATGATGCATCCCACGGATTCCACCTTGACTTGCAGCAGAGACATGCAAGGGCAAAGCAATGGTCGTATTCTCAGCACACAGCGCATGCCAGAGCCTCGAACCACCAAGCTGGCAATTCGGTACATTCTCACCCAAAGATTGCTGAACATCTCGCTGAATGTTTGGATCGCCGGCAATGGGGAAAACCCGACTCCAAGGCCACTTGCGTAACTTGCGGAGTGTCGCACAAAATTTGGAGAAGTTGCCTGCAGCGTTTCCCCGTTGTCTGGATCAAAGCCCCTTGTTGCTTTGATGGCGGCTGTGGAAGAACCGAGGCCCACCACCAGCAAGACTTGTGGGATGTCTGATTTCCGGATGGTGCGCAATGACCCAGGCGAGTATGTACCTGATATGTAAGTACCTTGGGGTAATGCCCAGATCATATAATCGGGCTCTTATTACGATGAACCTTATGAACGTCATGCTTACATTCAACTAACAGCCGCCAACATCGGCAACCGCCGAACGAAAAAGGCCATTATCCAGTCCTTGGCTTTCACTGAACCACTGCTGGATGTCAGTGGGCGTGATAGCTTCTAGAACCATCGAGCCGGGACGAACCCTGTGTCGGAGTTTTTCCGCTTGAGGTGATTCGCTAGGGCGACCCGTTGAAGAAGGTCGGATCGAGAAGAATGCTTTCTTGGTACTCTTTTGGTCGCTCTGGACCTTGCTATATCGGCCACCCGGGGTCTGCGGCAAGGACAGGGGCCCGGGACCTGGGGCTTGGGGCTTCCCTTGGAACTTGAGAAGGAGATGCATGCCCCAGAATTGAAGACCAATCTTAGCGGCTATTCCGCACGGTAAGATTGCTGCGACCCTTTTGATCTTCGGACGGGCCAGGGGGTGTGTGAGAGATGCAAAACATGTTGCGGAAGCGACATGATGCACTCTGTACAATGTGTCTGGCATGATGAATGATGTAGTCAACTGTCAGCCTTGACCTTGTGGATCAGCAAAGTGGTGCTCACTGCTCAGTGCTAAGTGCGCGTTGGTGGCCTACGAAACGGGGGGATGCGGAGGAAGACATCGATCTTGTTGCAACGATGACAATGGCGAGGCTCTAGCTGACGAATTCAGGTACCCGACGATATCGTTTGCACGAAATAGGTACATACGAATAGGTACTCTATATGGCGACCCACGTTCGAGGAGCACGCACGCAACTTCAGACTTCAGTTCCGGTCAGGGACTCAGGGCCCCGAGTCCCACTCCTTCCACAAGGCCACACCAGACGCGCACTCCGGACGCAACGAGATGCACACGCCCCTGGCCCCACCGCATCGGAGAAGCGACCAGGCTCCATCGAGACCCCCCATCATCCATGCGAGGGGAATGCATTTGACAGGGCGACGGGCAAGATGAGGCGCCAGATCCTTAGCTTTGGGAAGTACGTACTCCGTAAACGGCACTGGCCATTGCTGGGTCTGGCACCCGGCCCGGCGCAACAACGGCACCACAGTGAAGGAGCAGGACAGGACGACCAACAACTGCTGAACAATCTGGGGCCGGCGCAAGCGATTGGTTCCCAACCGAAGGGATAGGGCTTCTCGGCACGACGTTATGGCGTCTTGCCTCTTGCCACGGCTAGGAGCTGGACGATTCAGGCGCCACAGACGCTGGGCTGCGGGTGAGAATGCGAGAGAGTTGGCTTGGGCTGCAGGATCGTCAGTGAGCGGCGCTGCTCTCAGGCTCTCACCATCACGGAGCGACCGGTGCATGGCATCGCATGGCAAGGCGTGGCATGGCCATGCATGGCATCGCAGTGGCTTGGGCGGAGGAGGTGGCGTAGGCACTATGAGAACACGAATGCAACGCCCGGGTTGAGAGTTTGGAAGAGGATTTTGAGGGCCTGTGAGCTTTTTTTCGGAGGTGAGAAGATGAGATGGGGGCGGGCGTCAGACTCGGAGGTCGGTCGCGTTCTTTGGTTGCATGTGCCCATCGCCTCGATTCGCCGGTGATGCCGCTGACGGCAAGTGATGGCTGAGGCACATGCGCGTGCGTATGTGTGTGCGGTTTTTATTTTGATTTTTTCCACCAACCTTCTTGCAGCGGCCAGGGCGCCTGTGACATGCAAGCCGGCTGCAGGCAGGTCGCGATGGTAGTCTGGCTGCGGTCGTCTGGTATGGTGTTGGTGTTGTTGTTGTTGTTGTTGTTGTTGTTGTTGTCACTTGTTGCCGTTTGGTGGTTGTGGTGGTCGTGGTGGTTGTAGCTGGCTGTGGCAGCTGCTGCAAGCGAGCGCCTGATGTCCGAACCGGTGGCCAGACTCCAGACCCGGTGAGTCGGTGACGGACCCGGTGACAGACCCAGTGCGCAAAGCCAACTTTTAGACTTTGGCTCCCACATGCAACAGACCCGAACATTACTCGTATCATGTCGTATCTACCTATGTACATATGTATCAAGATTCAAGATTCAAGACGCGTGCGCCAAACACCGTCCTCGGCGCCCCGGGTCTGAGTCCGCCTGCAGAGAACCGTCTCCGTCGCGCCTTGTCGCGTCCGTCGTCGCAGAGCCATGTCAGTGCGCCGGAGAAGGCGCTGAGGATGACACAGGCGCGCCGTGAGCCTCGATACAATGCAAGAACTCGGCGTTGGCCTGCTGGAGACCAAGGAAGCTGCTCTGACACGAGGGGATGCCTCAGCGAGGGACGGTGGCATCAACGTCATGGCTTTTGTGAATATTCCTTTTCTGATATCCTTTCTGTCCCTTTCTCTGTCCCCTTCTCCTGCCCGTCTCCCTACATGTCGTTGTTTGTGAAGGCGGTGATGTCCTCGCCTCAAACGGCGTCTGCGAGTCGCACGGCCGTCGGCGGGTAGTGGCTGTGGTGGCTGTGAGCGCCCGGGTTCGGTGGCGCTTTTGCCCTTGCGCTTCCTTGCGCTAGTCTAGTCATACAGACCACAGACCGAACCCATCCGCCAGCATCCGCCATGATCCGCCATCCATCCTCCCCCCTTCCGCCGTGTTTGGTTAAAGGTACCGGCTGGTACTGTGTGCATGTACATACATGTATAGGATATGTACCTAGATATGTACCACGCTGGGCCAAAACGTGCGGTCGCCGGTTACAGAGTCTACCTAGGGGCGTCGGGGGGTGCGTCTGGCTTTGGGCTTGGACCTATTGTCTGTCTGCAGTGTCTGTCTGCAGTGTCTGTGTACACTGTACTGTAATATATTCGTTCTCTGTCTGTTTCTGTGGCTCAAGGCCAATCCGACTCTGCGGATCGTCCGCGATAGGCCGTTTCCGCGGTGGCAGCCACATCGTCGTCTTGTCCGTCCGGTCCGTGACTCCAAGTCTCCAACACCCCTTCCCCTTCCCCTTCCCCCTCGTCGGCGGTCGCCGGTCTCCTGCGGCCCCAAAGTCCCCCAACTTTCCCCAGCGGTCGGTCCATCAGTCAGGACTCAGGACTCAGGACTCCAGTCGCGACTCCAGTCAGGACTCAGGACCCTGGCCCAAAGTCGCGGCCCTTCCTTTTCACCTCGACTTAGCTTGTATGTATGTATGTAGTCTTGTACCAACCATGTCACGTCGTGTCCTCCCTCCTTCTCTTTCCGTTTGGGGGTCTGTTTCCTTATTGTACCTACTCTTCCATCCGCTGGTCTCGTCTTCCTTTTTCTTTTCCCATTCCTTCTGCCGTGCTCCTTTATTGTCTCCCTCTCCCCCTGGAAAACAAAGTCCCTTGTGCTCTTTCCCTGTTCGTCTTTCCTATATTCTCTCATTACTTATCCCGTCTTTCTCTTCAACACAACCATACCTTCTTTCTCTGTTGATACTGCCCGGCACTATTCACTGCGACCCATCTGCTACAATACACACACCCACTGCCTTCTTTACTTGCTCGCCAACTATACACGACCTTTTCTGTGCTCCGCCAACAAGTCAGACTAGAGAACCGGCAAATACGGAAATCGATTGTATTGCGCCAAAGTGAAGGAGGAGGACTACCTGTCTGAAGTTCGCTTGTACAGCCAGGCCATTCGCACCTCCTTGGGGAAAAAAAAAAGAGACGACCAACCACGAGATCGCGAAGACATCATCGGGCTCCATATATTCGATTGGATCAGCACAAACGCCACATATCTGTCACGTCTGGATGTAAGCACCAAAAATGTTCGATTCTCCTATTCCAAAAAAATTGTGGTAGAGCCTGGGTTGTTGTGAGGCAAGGGATGTGGGCAGCAGCTACCCGAGATCGGACTGGAATATCATGTCTTTGCCTTTGCCAACTGCACGGCGGCATCTGCATGGCTTACGCCTGTGCGGATTCGGACGTGTATGACTGTTCATCTTTGCTGCTGCTGCTTGGGTCTGCGCTCCAAGGATGGCTACACGTTTTCTGCACGTCGCCCTTTGGAAGGCGAACTGAGTCTGCAACTGTCCGTGCTTTGCGGACATTTGCGCTCCGCTGCACATTGTCTTGTTTGCGCATCTAATTGTTTCCCCTTTTGATCATGGTTCTGCTTTCAATACTCTTTGCGTCTGCATGCTGACGGTTGAACAACCTTTGTGTAGTGAACTACCGTTGATTCACCTACACGACAGTGTCTCGTTAAATATACGAGTCTTTCCCACGGAACTCTCTACTCGCTTCTTTTTCCAATATTACGAAATCCTGAACTTTTGGCATTCATCCCTTGAACCACTTTTAAAAAAGAAACAAGCAGCAGCTGTTGAAAATGGTACCCGAACAAGGCGCTGGCGGCCCTGTTGAGAGGTCACGCCGAAGCCTTTCTACCTCGACAGCATGCGCAAATGTCGATGGTGATGCCAGGCCGGACACCGATGTCCAGATGCAACCCGCACCCCAGGACAAGGCGCAGACGTCGGCCACGATTCAGTCATCCTCACAAGAATCTCCAAGGCGGTGTGAGGCGGCTTTACGGGCCTCAGCCCCTGGATCCACATCTCTGTCGAGGAACCCTTCCAGTACCTCGACTTCATCAGCATCAGCCACCGAAGCAGGTGCCAGCCGACACGCGCGGCGGCGCTCTTCGCATCGCAACGCGTGGCCCGTTGATCCCCCCGTCACGCGCTCAACGCTGAGTGAATTGGATGTGTCGAAAATCATTCACAACCCGAAACTGCGACATGACATCAACTTTGACCCGGAACTACATTTCAGACCCAACCTAGATGGAGAAAAGGGCCGCAAGAAGCAGGAGAGGGCGAACCAGTTCTGGGCGACCATGAAGGAGGAGCTGGCCATGTTTATCACGGATCCACGCAGCTTCATCGCCAAGCACGGTGAAAGTATCGACTGGACCCTGCCGTCACTTCTCAAGGCCGTCAAGGACATTATTCAGACACTTGTGCCCCAACGCGACCGCCAATTTTTGGATGAGGGCCTCAACGTCGAGCTGCTGATGCAGCAATTCTACAAGGGCGTTGCCGATCTCGAGAAGCTTGCTCTGTGGCTCTCGCGCGTTCTCAAGTCCCACTGTGCGCCGATGCGGGACGAGTGGGTTGACACCATGTACAACCAGCTGAGCAAGGGCAACCGAGACTCTGATTTAGATTTGCTCGTGACGGGAATGCGCAGCCTTCTTAGCGTCCTGGAAGCCATGAAGCTCGATGTTGCCAACCACCAGATCCGATGCCTACGCCCCGTGCTCATTGAAGATACGACGCACTT
The DNA here is from genome assembly GCA_018360325.1 of Claviceps aff. humidiphila group G2b. Classification (NCBI taxonomy): domain Eukaryota; kingdom Fungi; phylum Ascomycota; class Sordariomycetes; order Hypocreales; family Clavicipitaceae; genus Claviceps; species Claviceps aff. humidiphila group G2b. The sequence continues at coordinate 42,311 of SRQG01000028.1, read as the reverse complement.
TGAGCAAAAGTTCTTTGCTAAGAAGATTGACTCTCGCAAGGTCGACGTCAGGGGGGCACGAGAGTGGTACAAAGATGCCGACAGGCAATTCTCTGCGTCGCTCGGGGGCGGTCCCGCTCACAGTCTTGGCGACATGAGCTCCTTCTTTGACGCCTTGTCTCGCCTGGTCTTGCCCTCGTCTGCCGAGAAGCGTGTGCCTAGCACATTTCTGTTTGACGAGGAGCGCATCATGAAGCTTCGCTCCGATGTGGCTGATGCCATCAACCTAGACATCTGCATGCGCATGTACGAAGACCTTGAGCGCGTTGGACGTTATAGCGCCAGGATCCTCGCCCACAAGGAGCAGCCTTGGGACGAGGACTCGTTCAGCTTGTCGCCCAAGACGTCCGAGTTCAACTTCAACACTCCTCTGTCCACCTCAAGGCCATCAAGCATTGGTCTCAGCGCCTCCGACTCTTCGGCCGCATCGTCTCCGCGATCTTCCCTCAACTTGTCGTCGTATGTGGCTCCTGATAGTACCGACTCCAGGACAAAGGCCAAGACGGTGTACAACTCGCTCGTCGCACTGCTTCAGTCCGCCTCGCCCTCGTCGAGGCACTCGAACCGCTGGCACGTCATGGCGCCGTCCATGGCGCTTCAAATCTTCCGCCACACAGATGCGCCGTCTGAGCTGCTGTCAACTTTTGAGGAGAAGCTCATGGATAACATCTGTCGTGTTGATTCGCCCATGTACAGAGAGGCCGAGCAGGCCTTCCACAGCAAGCTCATGACGGACCTGGCTAACCGCGTTCGCGAGTACAAGCCTCTCTCCGGCCTCTCACTCTTCGCCGTGGCCACTGGTGGTCGTGCAGGCAGCAGCAGGAACAGTGGCGCCAGACACCTTGCCTCGGCCCAACGGGACAGACAGGAACAGGGAGGTGTTGAGGACATGGCGACTCGCTTGGCCCATCTCGGTGTGCTGCACTGGCGGGTGTGGGCCCAGCTCGCATACCTCGGCGACGATGAAATGATGGTTGATTCTGCTGTCTAATTAGCATGTCCCTCGACGTCAACACCAAAACCACCACCGAAGATGCTTTTCCGGGGCCGTTTGCAACTCCTCGTTATTATTCTACACGGCAGCAACCTGCTTTGACTGGCGGCGCATCTTTTCATTTTATATCCACATACCCGGGCCTTACTACCATGGGCTCTGCTTACAACCTACTTAATACGACGCATCGCGCAATCCGTTTTTCGCGGCCGAGCATAACACGCCGGCGATTCTCACCAAACATGATTAATCTATTCCTTATTCCAGTGCGGTCTTCGACATCATCAATCACATTTTACTACTTTGTTTTCATGCATCCCGACCCGGGCACCGCGAGTTGAATTTGAGTTCATGATAGAATGGGGTCCATTGAGATTAGCAGGTTACCTTGTGCACATTTCGGCGTCTGCATTGCGTCATGGCTACCGCGTGTGGCTTGCGATTTTATTCTTTGGCTTATGCCGTGGGCTCTTGTCCTCGAGCTGTACTTGTACTCTGCGACTTTTGTTTTCTTATCATTGTGGAGGCCGCCTTTGAGCAGAGCCAGTCTTGCGCCTTTTCTATACTTTTGCATTGGATCGTCGGTCAGCAGTTGACTAGACTTGGCGTTCTTGGGAGCGGGATAGAGATTAGAGAGCCGGAGGCTGTGCAGCGTGCAGCCAGGCTGATATATGTATATGTTGTTGGGGCTTTATAGCTTGGCTATTGAGTTAATACCATGGGTGTAGATCACTTCTTGGGCATTGTTTAGAGGGCCACGTGTGCAGGAGGTGCTTTTAGAATAGGGATAGTTTGTCAGATAACATGACTTTCACCTGATTGATGGATCATTATTCATGTGACGCGACTTGTACTTGTACTTGGGTATGTAAGGATGGATTATGGAGTTACTTGCTGTTGTCGATGCGTGTGTATGTCTGATTGACGTGATGTATTCACAACCTCTGAACGCTGAAGTTTGAACGCTTTTCTACAAAGGAGCGAAAAGCGCCGAAAACGGCCATCTTGAGACTCGAAATATGTACCCACGCGCAACGCAACTACTTCACCTCACTTCGCTTCACTTATTACATCGAGGACGTTAGAGCTAGACCTGCGCAAAGTATATAATTGATTTGATAGATAGAGTCCCGACTTACTCTGCACCTCTTGATTCCTTCTACGGAATACAGAATACGAGCCTCTGCGACTAACTAGGTACCTGTAACACATGACTAGACAGCCAGTCTCCAGTCTCCAGACTCCAGACTCCAGTCTCTAGCAACAAAGGGAATTCGTACCGTCGTCACCACTTCAGTTACATCATTTCAGTGTTCAAACTTCACACCTTCGTGGGTCCGAGGTCGTGGTTCGTCGCGAATGGCCCTATTAGTGAATATGCTATGTACTAATACGGTAATACCTACCCTAGTCTTTAGAGTCCTCTGCTCATTCGAGGTCCGAGGAATGGGGCCGGCTTTCTTTGTCGCGGGACTCGGGACTCGGGAATGGCGTACATATGTAGAGTAGGCTGGTGTGCACTGTGTTGTCACTATTGATAATTGTAATTTGTACGACGAGATGGCGAGGTTTGCTAATGCTTGGCGGTCTCAGGAGTCAGCTCCCTAAGCCGTTTTGCGATTTGCAATGCCTTGTGCTGAACTTCTGGAGCATCTTGTTCAATGTTATTATGTTGTTGTACTATGGGTCTGTGACCTGTTGTAGCGGCGCCTGCGAGGCTGTGGCCATTGAGATCTCAGATAGATCTCTTTGGTGTAAGGTGATGATTGTTTGTGCGAGATGAGGGAGCATTGTTTGTCAATTTGGGCTTGTTGGATTTTGTGTGATGGGGTAGGGGTGGAATGCAAGGTTTGTTATCAAGGGTTCACCGTTCGGGAGGCTGGAGGCTGGAGGCTGGAGGTTGGTGAGGTGGGATTGGGGGAAGGGGAAGGGGAGAGGAAAGAGAAAAGGGAAAAGGGAAAAGGGAAAAGAGAAAAGAGAGAAGAGAGAAGAGGAGAGAAGAAAGTATGTACAGTGAATAAGAAAGGACGGTAAGGAAAAGCGGGAAGAAGGACGGAAAGAAAGCGGCAGAAGCGGGAAAAGCGGGAAGAGGCTAGAGCACGGAATGAAACACGGGAATGTATTATGTGCCAGTGGGAGGAAGGATCGGGAGAAAGGACCGTTATGATGAAAGACGGGGAGAAACTATTTAGTAAAAACAGATTAAAAAGAGGCCTGGAACTCGGAAAAAAGGCTGCAAGAAACTTGAAAGACGTGATGGAAGACTTTAATACGTAAAACTTAAAGCAGCCTGCAGGAGGAAAGATGGATGAGAAACGAGAGGACGGACGAGAGAATAGACAGCAAGAATGCCGGGATACTGGACCGAAAGAAAGACCTAGAGAATGACTGACAGAAGAATAGCGGCGGGAAAATGATTGTGGAAATACTGAAAGTCAGGACTCAGGAGTGAATCATGATGAAACATATTACATGGCGAAAAGATGCATATAAGTTATAACACTACATAGAAGAAAGACGGGAATAAAGGACAAAATGGAATCAGAATTCAGGTCTCAGCGCTCCTCCGACGGGCCACAAGTCATCAAGACGAAGACTTATCTCACAATCTCACAATCTTGAAGCAAACACCAGAACCCTAACTTCATGTCGCCTTACGGAGTACCTACATACATACCTACATGAAATAGTTCGTGTACGGTGTAACCCTACGAGACAAAGAAAAGCGACACACCCAAATCGCCACATTCTTTGTAAATTGTGCGTGAGACGGCCCTACTATGGCAAGAAGTAAGTAAGTAAGGGGCGCACGAGGACAGCCTAGAGTGTGCGCTACCCTCTGGTCAGTGTCACTGGTGAAACAAATCTGTAAGTGAGCGAAGCGATGGAACGTCCGAAGGAAATCGGACTCAAGGGCAGACAGGAGTTTGTGCCATGTGGTGAGGTGAGGCTCAACTTCTCAAGGGCCATGCTAGGGATACATATGAGGTAGGTTACAGGTATCTATGTTATATAGCTGAGATCTGGCCCGGAAAGAGAGGCTCAGGATCGTGCGGCGCTGCGCAGACTCCAGAGAGAGGACTTCGTGTGGGGTTTGAAGTTGGGCTTTTGTTGAAGATGTGGATATGTGAGGTGAAGGTTGAGCAATGAGCCATGAGCATGGAGACTGAGACTATACAGACCAGATAGAGCTTTTCGGGCACCAAAGATATATGTATATGGAAAGACAGTCACACGAACATCAAACTCAAAGGCAGGACGTGGACTATACGTGGACAATGGAACATGGACACGGACACGACACGCAAATCTCTCTCTCTCTCTCCCTCTCTCACACACACACACACACACAATGCCAGGAACACAAAGAGTGTTATCCAAAATATGTTTTATGCTACATAGCATACCACCCATCCAAATAACACCCCCCTCGTCTATCCATCAAGAAGAAATGTATATGATAAAAGGCAAGCAAACGCGATCCAGGTATAATAATGCCCCTTTTCCCACGCCCCTGACTCTTTTTCGCCTTGGCCCTTGATGCGGGTTTCCTCCCGTCGTTATTTACATAGTAGTGGCTTCTTCCCCCATCATACCCCCCCTCATTAGTCCAAACGATCCTAAAGTCGGTAAACATATATATAAGAAGAAGAAAAAGTAGATACACCCAGCCAGAATTAATGAGCATCGTCTCGTTTTGGTGAGGCACGGTGTTAAAAATGGGCGGCAGGGCAAGGCAAGGCACATGCTAGGCCGGCAGTGACTAGTCCCTTTTGAACATGAGAAGAAGGACGAGTGAGTCTATTTCAAAAGTATCGCATCGTACGGCCTGTAGTATTAGGAGTGTGAGGGTCCTCAGTTGCATAAAAGAAGCGCTGTGATGACTGCAAGGAGTCTGGAGAAAAAATTCATTATGCATGTCGGACGTTCTGGTCCAAGAACGTAAACAGAAGTACCTAGCCGGGCGTCGTGCTAAGATTAAGGGGATGACGCGTGGGAAATACGAATAACGATACGCATCGAGAAAGAAGAATGGAATGGCATTAAGAACATTGAGGCTGTCGGTTCTACCGCGGGCTCAGAGGGCTTTTGCCTGGCCCTTGGCTGCGTTTCAGCCGGGATAATTCTTCTTCCAACTTGCGGCATCGGGTTCGTTCCTCCTATTCAAAGAAACATGTTAGTATCAAACGCACCAACCAACAACCCATACTGCAGCCGTGGCGGCAAACAATAGCAGAGGAAGGAAATAAAAGGCCAATTGTATTGCAGCAGTGTACGCACCCTGAGGTCCTCCTGGAACTTCTTGCGTTCTTCCCTCATCGTTGCCCTGAAGCGCTCACTTAACATGGACGCGCCGGCGCCTGGCCTGGCTCCGTCGGTGCGAATCTTGAGACGCTCGCCATCTAGCTCCTCTTGCAGCTTGGCCATCTTATCCCTTGCTTTTTGCAGCTCCGTCTCAAGCGACGTCCTCGCAGCCAGCGCCTCGTCCAGCTTGGCTTCCACATCAGCCTTTTCCTTTTCGGATCCAATCGTCTCCCTCGTCACTCCCTCCAGCTCTTCCACCGTGGCGCTGAGCTCCTTTTTTAGTCTGTCCACCTGGTTTTGGAGCTTGAGACTTTCTGAGCTCTGCTTGATGGCGGCGACTTCGGCGGCGCGCTCTGCACGGGACCCATAAGCGCCGTCCAGTTCTGCCCTTGCAATCGTCACTTCTGTCTTGAGCTCCGCGATGGTCATGTTGAGCTGATCAACTTCGTCGTCCTTAACCCTGAACTGTTTCGTCTTGGCCGCTACTTCCTTTTTGAGCTCCTTGGTAGTTTCGTCAGCCGTCTTAGTTTGCTGCGTCAAAGCTGCCACCTGTGCCGTCATGTCTGCGACTTTCTTTTCGAGTTTCTTGGTATTCTCTTCAGCCTTCTTCTTCTCCTTTGCTACTGCTGCCACCTGCGTAGAGTTTTCTGCAAGCTCTTTTTCGAGTTTCTTGCTCGTTTCATGGGCCGTCTTCTTTTCCTGCGTCACCGCTGCCACCTGTGCAGTCATGTCGAGAAGTTTCTTTTCGAGCTCCTTGGTGGTCCCATCCGCCGTCTTTCTCTCCTTTGTTAACGCTGTCACCTGTGCAGTGACTTGGGCTAGTTCTGTTTCGAGCTCCTTGACCCTCTCGTCGGCTGCCTTCTTCGCCTGAGCAATAGCTGTCATCTGCGCGGTCATGTCCGCAATCTTCTCTTCCGTGCCACTGGTTCCCGATCGAGCCGCCGACAGGTCCCTTTCCGCCGACGCTAGACTGTCCTGCGCAGCTGCGAGAGCCTCTTCAAGCTCGATAATCCTGTTCTCTCTTTTTTGGACGCTGGCTTCGGCTGCGTCCACTGTATCAGAGGCTGCCGTTCTGGCGTCCTCCAGTTCCTTCATGGCATCAGACAGCATCCTTTGCACTTCTGTGGCGCTCTGCTCGGCGCGGCTGAGCATCTCCTGGCTCTGCTCCAAATCCTCTTGTTTGCGAGCCAGTTCCTCGTCCTTTTCGGCGTCTGATTTGTTGTTGAGTTCTCGCTGCTGCTTGATCTGTCGCTTGAGGACGTACTTTTGGTCTCTCAAAGTCAAGGACTGCGCATGCATCCATTGCACCCTATCGGCAAAGGCTTCCAGTGAGTAGGGCTCTGCGGTGTCGAAACCCTCATCATCAGATGCATCGTCGTCATCCTCGGGCAGACCCTTTTCGGCGCGGGCTCGGCGGTGATCGTCTTTGCGCTTCTTGGCTTCCGAGAATCCTCGTTGGATTGACTCCCATAGGCCGGTGAGCACAGGCCCCGTCTCACTGTTTGCACCCGACGACGAACTGTTGGCCCGAGCGAGTTGCGAGTCGACGCTCCGAATGGACTTTTCCAGATATGCCATTTGGCCGTTGACGTCTGACTCTGACGGGATCGTCGTGGGCGTGTAATGAGGGTCAGACATCATGAGTAGGTCGCGAAGCTGCAAGTTGATGGTTTCGATGCGTTCGCCTATCTGATTACCGCCAGCAAAATACTCTTGCTCGGCTTGTACCGCCACCAAGCCGCTCTCGAGATATTCTGTCTGGCTCTTGAGTAAGTCCTCCAGCTTAGCATCCGGAATGGAGGAAATCTCTGGTGGCTCATCATAGCCATCGTTGACTTCCGGGTTGAACCGGACAATCGTCTCCCGTAACGACATATTAAGGCCCTGAAGCTTCTGCAACAGCCCATCAGTCTGGCTTCGCAACTGTGTGTTCTCCTCCCGCAAACGATCCAGCTCCACGCGTATTTGGTTTTGCTCGCGAATCGGTGACTTGAGCGGGATCTCAATCGCATTCTTCCGGGCGCGCTCCATACCGTCGAGCTGATAGCCCGAAGAGTCGTCAAAGTATGTTTCGTCGCCCATCTGATCCAAGCTGTTTCGGCCGTGAGAATATGTATATAGGCTCTCAGGGCTGCCAGGGATGCCACTGAGCGATTGCCCATTTTGCTGTGAGGCCTTCTTTTTAGACGCCTTGTGTGTTAGCTGCAGAATGGCAGCCGTGTGCTCCACGATTTTGCGATGTGGGATGAGAAGTCGCTTTTCGAGTTCGAGCAGCTCCGATGCCAGCTCATCGCATTTCCGCTCGCATTCGATCCTTTCGCGCTCGGATTCTTGGGACTGATAGTCATCTGCGCCGCCCCCTTGACCAAGCCTGGCCATGGACGCGGCGGCATCTCGATATTTGCATTGGATGGCGAGGTTGGATCTCGTTGATTCGACGCGCTGTGAGAGTAATTCGGCCTGCTTCTTCAGTTCGTCCACCTCCTCTTGTGACAGGATCTCAAATCCCTGACTATCCAAAAGCGCCGTTTCGGTGAGTAAATGGACCTGAATTGGATCCTTCAAATCAACCTGCGGCGAACGCAGAGTGGGCGTCGTACCGGAAGTCTATTTGAATGTACAAAACACATCAGCACTCCGCTCGTGATAATCGCGCAGAAAAAGGAATAGACGTCTTGCTGACTATGGCGCAAGAAAAGCGTACCTCGTCATATCGTGATTCATCTTGAACTATCCCATTCATAGTCCTGTCCAGGCTGTATTCGTCGTGTTTATGGTTGGGGCGCAAGGCAAGAGGTGACAGGTTGGCGACCCCGTAGTCATCGAGGGCCCTCCCCGCCGGTTGCCTGTTCATAGTACCCCGTAGCCGCCGTGGTGTTGGTGTTTTACGTTCCGATTACACGTATATATTCATGAGCGTATCCAAGAAAAAGAAAGTCCTCCGAGCAAGAAGCAAAGTCAACAAAGGAGGGAGAGCAACCGTAAAGCTATAGAGGCGATCCCTCGAGCGCCCCATACATCCGTGTCCTTGGCCGTGTAATACGCGTCTCAAAAGCGAGTTGGCCAGTCGTTGGCGATGTTGTGTGCAAAACGGCAACCCCCGTCCCTCCCCCCAGAAATTTAACGAAGAAAAAGGGAAAGAAATTGACAAAGGCTGTCTCGGAGTACGAAAGATGTCGGCGCGTCCAAAAAACGAGAGCGGGATGGTAACTGGCTAGAGCAATAGAAGATCCGAGTGAGCATTCGAGGTCGGCGGCAAGTGAGAGCAGAAAGGACGTTACAATGCCGATGGTCAATAGGAGAGGATCATGTCATGTCGTGAGGCATACGGTACGGTGGAGGCGGCCAGGAGGCTTGTAGTTCAGTGAACCTCGGGGATCGGGACTCGCGAGTCTCGAATGCTGCTGGAGGCGCAGCGGAAAAGGAGGCAGCGATCTTCCCTGTCGGTTCGCAGCTAAGCCTAGCGAGGCACAGCGATACGATTGGTGGAAGCGGCTAAGAAGTGGGCCTTCGTGCATCTGCCATCTGGTCCCGTCCGTCGGTCGATCACATGTCATGCCAATTCGTGCGGTAGCGATGGCAATATACATACTACATACATATGTATCTCGATTTCGCCCCCATGGTTGAACGTGGACAACTTCCGATCCCGTCTTGTATTTCTGCTGCGGTTCCCGGTAATAGCAAGTCAACCCTGTGCAATACTTCGGAGAACTGCTGCACTGAAGCGTTGAACTGGGATCCACTCAACACACCGACCGGACCGGCGACAACTTCCCAATTCCACGGAGCAGGCACGCCGCACGACTCACGAGCAGTCAGCAGCCGAGTCCATCCATCGTCCCGTTTCGTCGAGAGATTTTTACAGTCGCATGCACTCAAGCTACCGTTTCGACTTTCGCGTGAGGGAGCGGGTACGAGGACAAAATGTCCCTGAACTTTGTGAACTCCTCGGACGCGTCTCCTGCGGAGCTTGGCAAGACACAAGCCATTATGATTGTGGCCTTACGTGACCTGAAGTGAGATCGGACCAAATCTATCGAGCAGACAATACGATGAATTAATTCGATTGCCACATGCGTGTAGCCTCCATCTTGGAAAGACACTCCATCACTAGTCACGTCCTCCGACAACATGCGGCCGAAAACTAGCCTTGCCATGAAAACACACCCGGCCTCGTCACTCGTGCCATGGTACACCTAAAAAATGCTTGCTAATGCGATCTATGCCACGCACACCACGCGCAAACTGAAAAGACTATAGAGCTTCCCGGAATTGGTCCACGATCTGCTGACCCATGGTCCTCCTGCGTTCCGCCTGCTGGCCATCGGACTGCATTCCGGATGATACACCACTGGACGACCCATTCTCTCCCTCGAGCCGCCTGCGCAAGCCCTCGAACTCGGCGCTGCGTCTGTGAGAACGGAGGCCTACCATCCAACCCGGTAATCGCCATGAAACAAGCGAAGCAGGCAGAACACCACCTCGCCATGCATTGCCAGTGACCCAACCAACAAGGGCGCCGAGTATGGAACCAGGCCATTGCAAGAGTGACAGATGCAAAGCAAGGGCGTATAAGTAGGACTTGTCAGACAGAGTGACACCAGGCGATGTATTTGCCTCGGTGCTCTGCGACATAGCCACGCGGTATTTATATATGTGTGGCACCATGGCGTAGTATTGAGCCACAATGGCAAAGATAATCGGCGTTGGGCCCGCAGGCATATAGTTGAAGAAGCCGGCCGACAGAGGTCGTAGAGTGATCATGATCATCGGCGGGAGGATAGCGGTAAAGAGGAACGAGACGAGCAGGAACGACTTGAAGCGCTATGTCAGTTTGCCGTACGCCTTTGGAGCCCTGCTTAGCAGAACGTGAGACTTGTGGTGAAACATACCGCAAACTTTCGCGAACCCCACATGCGTTCAACGACTCTCAGACTGTATAGTGACATGGCGGCGAACAATACCTCGGTCGAGTTGGTATAGCAAAGTTGATAAGCGAGCAACCTCCACAGTTGTCGATACTTCCACAAGTGCGTGTCTATGGAGATGTAGAAGTAGTGCTTCACATCGAGCATGCTGGCAGCAATAGATGCAGAGACGAGGCCAAGAACCAGCAATCTGGTCACAGGGGCGTTTGTGAATGTCATTGTAGCTGCAGTGGTTTGAGTTGTCCGTGATGAATGCCAAGGTCGGTGACTGCGTTGTTATTGATGCATGCTGGCAGAGGCCGAGCGAGCGCCAGCCGGTTTTGGCACCGAGTAGGCGGCCTTGGTACCTGGGTCTGGTGTTTCGTTGGGGTTGCGCAGGAGCTGTTGTTGAGGGCGTCGACAGTACCTAGACGGCAACAAGCTGATTGAGTGGTTGTCGAGATTTTCTGGCTTGAATCTGCTTCGTGGCCTCAGTGCTGCGCGTCGTCAATTGGGGACAAATGGCAAATGGCGATGACGAGCGTCACGTGCCATCTTCCTAGGTTGCCGCTGGGCGGCTGGGGCCATTGAAAGACGGAAGTTGCCTTTGAAGTTTACAGGGCTCACAGGCGCCTGCAGGGGCTTGCAGTGGAACGGCAACGTTGAAGCGGCGCTAGAACGAGATGATGAAAACGGTACAAAAGGAACGAAACTCCCATCGCTGCGGATTCGGTCTTCTCGGGTCGCAGATGGAAGTCGAGGCCGGTTGCGTCACTGCTCTTGTAATAAGTCCTGTTTGTTGTGTGAGGAAGTGAACGGAAGACCAAAGGGCCAAGGCACATCTTGCGACTCAGAATACGCCACCAGCATCCCGCCCTACGGCCCCTACCTACCTAGGTAGGTACCTAGGTAGGTATGTACATAGGTACTACCTTCCCAAGCACATTAGGTACCTAGGTACCTAACCCAGCCAGGTAAAGTACCGGTGCCCCCCACCTTGCAGGTAGGTACATACTCCCAAGAACTTCTGCGGTAACAACTTCAAGTCTGGCAACTCCCCATTGCATCCTACGCATCTTCTTCTGCCATCCTTTACTCATTATCTTGATTACCTACTCCCTTATTCGCAAGCAGTGCCCTGCCTCGGCATTACTTTTTACGCTCGTTTTGTGGAAGAGTGTGATCACGAATCCCTATCTCGTCATACCCCCCCCAAGCAACCAGCCTTCGGGGCCGTCTACCTGCACCAGGCGCATAGTTACTGTACTCTCGTGGATCTTTGTCCGCCATAGATCCAGGATTCATCAATTTTCGATCATCCGTTTCCTAGGCTCTTTATCGCACCTCCTTCAGCTTCGCCGGTGACAGGAGTTAGCACAACTCTAGCTAGCTAGTTCTCGCACCGAAACTCTAGAGGCTAGCATCACGACGAAACGTCGTTCAGTTTGCCCAGTACTACGCGGTTTTCCAGCGTACTTACACAAATCGAAGACGTAGAAGGCTTGAAGAAGACTGTCCACCGTAAAGGTGCATGTGATATGCCTCTCGCTAATGTCGGATCCATCGTTCTGCATCAAATTCTCTTTCTCACCCACATGGTCTATATCAACTTGGCATTCGCCCAGATTGAGCCCAGCGCGCTCGTTGTTCTCTATTTTGTATCGAAGCTTCTGGCCCGACGACCGGAAGATTTGGAGCCAGGAATATGGCCACCAACAACTGCGACCAAGTTTTAGATGCGCCCAACCATAATTGCCAAGGCTCACCTGAATACGACTATGGCTCTCCTTACGATGAACACCGGCCTGCCTTTTTCTCATCATCTTCTCCTACAACGGGCGTACAAGTGGCCGACTTGTCTCCTCTGCCTCAACCTGTAATGCTACCAAGCATGCCGTCTTCCGCGCCTACACTGCGTACTCGGATCTCCTTCAGCCGGCAGCCTCCAGCGTCAAATCAGCCAAGCATACAGCACATCACGTCAAAGACAGAGAAGGCGCGCCCTTCTGGGAAGGTGACACTGAAAGATCGAATCGCATGCTATCATTGGTCGTTCTTCGCAATGGTACGCATATACAGGTGAACTCTTCGTGTTAGAGCAAACTGGGCTGACAGACGAGGGACTGTACAGACCATGGCGACAGGTGGTGTGGCCAACGTGCTTCATGCGTGTAAGTTTGACCGAATGGGACGAGCAAGGAACACTCAACCTCAAGCTATGAGCTGGCACCGCTGACAACATGTAATAGCATATTACCGAGCTGGCTGGATCACCATTCTTGGCCTATGCTTTTGCCTTCTCAACATGGCGCTTTTCGTAATGAACTGCATCTTGCTGTCGTGGCGGTTTTATCTGCGTCCAGGCGCTTTTACAAGCTCCTTTACCGATCAAGTGGAATCACTCTTTATACCGGCTTTTGTGAGTCTTGCCACTTCTGTAGAGAACAAAAGAAAAGCGCCATGGAAACCAGACCTAATAAATGATAGTTTGTTTCGTGAGCAATCTTGTAAAGTCTACTTGGTTGCGTTGACTGAAGATTTGCCCGCAGCATTGCCATGATCCTCATCAACATTAGCGAGTATGCGGTTCCTCATTGCGGGCCTTGGCTCTTACAGACTTTGCAGGTCTGTTTCTGGATTTATATTGGCTTGAGTGGTGTAGCCAGTGCTGGCTTGTATCTCATCCTATGGTCGACCCTGTACGTGCCAAACGTATAAATGCTACTTTCACTTGCTCCAGGCCTAACGTCGACAGAAACTTTCCTATCCACATGATGACTCCGACCTGGGTTTTCCCTGCCTATCCGCTCCTGCTCACGGGTCCCTTCGCGGCACATCTCATCGACTCTGCAGACGTTGCTGGACATCCTCTTTCCATCAACAAAACTGCCATAGCTCTGTGCGCTACCGCTACGCAAGGCACAGGCTGTCTGATTGCCTTTATGATTTCAGCAGCCTTCATCTACCGTCTCATGACACAGAAACTGCCTCGAGACATGCAGCGGCCTGGAGTGGTGAGGCTGTTTCTAGTCATGCAGAATATCTGCCCTACCATCGCGCCGTCGAGGCTAACTGCTTTAGTTTATCTCTGTTGGACCATTTGCATTCACGGCCGCTGGAATCGGTACGCACATGCCGTCACGCTTATGTGTGTTGATGTGTATTGACTAAACATTGACAGTGCAACTCGGAAGTCAAGCCAAGGCCATTATTCCTGACCACTTCCTCGACACGACCGTCACAGCCGATGTGATCAAAGTAGTCTCTGTACTAGTGGGACTATGGCTCTGGGGCCTCGCCATGTGGTTCTTTCTCGTGTCCATCGGGTCCCTCTGGAAGTATACTCGCGCTGGCCAGACTTTACCATTTCAGATGACGTGGTGGTCATTTGTGTTTCCCAACACAGCCTTGGTATGTACCCATATACATCAAAGCCTCACAAAGTCACAACAGAGCCAGTTATATCCTCCCAAAACTGGGACAAAAATATCAACTAACTGACGCGCCGGCTGATGTCCTTGCCAAACCACAAATAATAGGTCGTCGCCACAGAAACCATGGGCGACGTCTTCGACAACAAAGCCGTCCATGTTTTTGGTGCTGTCCTGACTGTCTGTCTCATCGCAGCTTGGATGAGCGTCCTGGTCGCCATGCTGCGTTGCCTGTGGACGAGGAAACTGCTCTGGCCTCAGGATGTCTATGTCTAGTCGACACGGGCGGGGCCTCGGTCGTTTGCACGTCCAAATGTCTCTCTGCTTCATTCCGGGCTGCCTTTTGGTGTGTGATGCAGGAGAAGCCATTGTTTACGAAGGTGCTGTCACAGCGTGTTGGGGATACTAGTTATGCAGAAAGTGCTCGGCGGGTGAGTCGTAGTGGCGGAGATCACGACATGTAGTTGTTGTACAGTGGTGGAATAGCAGCAGCAGCGGTAGTAGCAGCAGTAGTAGCAGCAGTATGTAGTAGCTATAGCAGTATGGCAGGCGGTAGTAGTGGTAGTGGTGGCAATAGTGATAGCAATAGAGCTTACAATATGAAATGATGCCAAACAATATTGATGCACTGCTTTCCCTTGACATCCAAAGCTGCTCCACGGGTCTACCGTGTCAAGATCGAACCATGCATTAGGGACTTGACCTACCTATGCCCGCGCCGTTCGTCCCATCTCCCTAATCATTCTTTGCTTTTCCCTATTTCGCTTGACAAGACTAATCCCCTGAAACTCCAGCGCAACTGCAAAAGTAAACAAAACCTGCGCACTTTGAAAGCGCTTTCTCAACACTGCCACGATTCGCTGGCAACGCCCCAACATACATACCATCCACTCCCTTCATTTGAAACCCCCTAAATCGGAATCGCAACGGTACAAGATCAACTTCCGCCTCACAAACTAGGTAGCAATATCAGAAATGGAAGAAATACACCGCCGTCGCTGCTGCAGCCGCCGCCGCAACAGCAGCAGCACCCATCATAGCGCACCCCGCGACGAATTCCTCAAATGAGTCCATGGCGAGAACCGACAAGGGCGCTGTGGCGGCTGGGTAGGCCAAGTGATGAGAATGGAGTGGCAGTGGGAGTAAAAATCGAAGTTGCAGCGCCTACTGCTCACCTAGATCTTCGGCTTCGGGTTGACACCAGGGGCTGTGGCGTCGAGATTGATGGTGACTTGGCCTGTTATAGGGCCGTCGCCGAAGAATATGACTTGGACAGTGAGATCGTCTCTGGAAGGGGGGGGGGGATGTTAGTGAATCTGTAATGGTGGGTTTCTGCGCGGAAAAAGGGGGTCGGGATAGACGCAAATGGACTGTGGTAATATCGTTTTGGGCATGGTAGAAGGGGTGAAGAAGATGATTGAGATGCAACGTCCAGGAGAAGACTCAGTTCAATGAGTAAGAGGATTAGATTAACGCAGACATACCGGTATCGTCTTGCAAATGGGGCAGGTAGAGTAAGCAACGAGCGCACCTGCTCGTCGTCGGCGCCACCTAACGCGTTTCTGACCAGATGGGTTGCAGCGTTGCTATCCTTGACGGTAAAGCGGTTCTTTGCCATGGGGTCTATGCCCCATTGCTGGACCCGGATGGGCACTCTTTGACCGTCTTGAGAAGAGGATGAGGCAGAGGGCTCGGCTTGTTCAACGGGGAGAGCTTTGTTCTTGGAAATGGAACCAACCATTTTGGACCAGGCCGCTTCAAAGGGGGATGCTGAAGAAGACGTGGCGGTGGCAGCTTGAGTTTCAATCCATTGGCCTACCAGGCCTACAACTTCTTCATTGGTGAGCATTTCCCACAAACCGTCTGTCGCGAGGACGAGAAAGTCGCCGTTTGAAGGGTTGACCTTTGTGGTTGTGACGACGGGCTCGGCCGTCACGTAAGGGGGCGTTTTGAGCAGCGGGGAGGGAGTCCGGCCAAAAAAGTTCTTGCGGAGCTTGCTAGATACCTCGCGACTCCATTTGTAGAAGGCATCGCCAAAGGCACGGCTTGGTTCGAGTCCACCGAGGACACGGCCGTTACGGACGACGTGTTCTTCGCCTGGGTGCTCCTTGCGCATGCGCGCTGCCTCAGCCGGACTGCCACCGGTTTGGTCCTCCGAGAGAGCTGTGGCAGTCCATTTGCCCGAATCGGAGCGGCGGCCGAGAACGGCACGGGAGTCGCCTGTGCAGGCTACGCGGAGCAGGTTACTTCGGCTGTCGTAGAAAGAGAGCAAGGCACAAGAACCCGAGAGGGCGGGTTGGAGCAATTCAGCGGCCACAGTTTTAGAGCTGGCCTTGAAGACCTTTTCTACGCTCTTGTGCACAATTTCGTGGTCTAGGCGGTTGAAAGCTGTCTTGATGGCAAGATCGATGGCCTCATTGGGGGGTGAGTTTGTCTTGGCGGACTTGTATGTTTCGTTGAGCTCTCGCGCGACGTAGCTGATGAGGCATTCTCTCAACGTTGCTGATGTAGTCCAGCCGCTAAAAAAAGGTCCCATCAACGATAAAATCAGTGGAATGGTTTCATTTGAAAAAGAGAAATTCAATGGAAAAGGGATTCACCCACGAATGGCCATCGAATACGCCCCAGAACATCCAGTCGCTTTGTGCTCCCTCTGCACTGGCAGAACGACCCGGTACTACGACAATCTTCTCGGCGTGATCATCCTCGATGGGATCATTACTCGGCAACTGCACCAAATCATATCTCGTCACACCCTGGCCACGATTGACCGAGAAGGACTGCTCCATACGCCGCAGCTTCTCTGTCGCCTGGTCCGAGTTCAACATTTCCACATTGCGGCCACCATCCGCCGTAGGCTTCGAGATGGGCACTTTGCCTACTACGGTACCCTGCTGTAGCTCGTCTAATCCGACCACAAGGGCGTTTAGTGCGGGAAGAGCATCGGCACCCTGAGTCAAGGGCGATGCGAAGCTGTGGGCCACGGATTGAGCGCTGGTCGAGCTAGCCAAATTGTACGAGTACCAGGCGCCGTAGCCGACGGCAATGCCGGACACGAGAGTCACGGGCAGGCGACGAAAGTACATAGACGACCTCAGAGGCTCATGAGCGACGGTGGTCGGGTGGCTGACGAGCGGGCCGGTGCCTCGGCGCAGGGCTCGTGAGGTTCGTGGGAGGTTGCGGACGGCGCTGAAGTATGATGTTGATGTCCGAAACGCTCTGACGGCTGTTTGATGCATTGAATCGGCGACTTGGGAGGGTAGAGGCTACCGTTATTAAACCCCACGGGAGGTCGCGTACGAAGACGAGGATGGAGAGACAGGTCACGAGACTTCGATTTTGTCCCAAGGGTGACGCCGCTACGTGACAAAGTACGACTCTGGCTCCCTGGCGAGCATAGGCTTTGAGATCAGGTTTAGGGACGATGAGAATAAAAATGTGGCAGACCAGGAATCAAGATAAAGGAGCAGAATGGTTAGGGAGGTAGATGGTAGACGGCACAAGTGCGTCGTCAGATGAAGCTGATGTGTTTGTCTGAGGCGAAGCGCTACTGCGTGCCAAGTCGGCACCATCACGGGGAGGCGCGCGGGGTGGCCGCCTCACCAGCAAATGACGAGCTCCGAGCTTCGGGCATCACCATCTTAGTGCGACTCTAATGTAACGGATGCGACGATGTTTAATCAGCTCCTTTATTCATCGCAAAATCACGCGTTTCCCTAACCCGGGACAAGGAGTTAGCGAGTACATTGGAATCGCGCAAGCAAACATATGTACCTACCTGTATGTACTCCCTGTACTCCGTAGGTATGTACATATGTACATAGGTACAACCGACTAGAGGGTCACGTGACCCACGGGCCATACAGCTCAAGTGGACCATACCTCCTTGACCAGGAACAATACACCACTAGCATCCTGAAGACCTGAACGAGTTTGGTTTCACGGATGGGAAGCATTCTCCAGCGGGCACACCAGCCACTGGATACGACAAGCTGAGACCAACAAGCGACCTTGACAAGAGAATCAATATTTCCGAATATCAGCAAGCAATTAGAAGCGTCATGTACGCAATGATATTTACCAGACCTGATATCTCATTTGTCCTAGGCAAACTCAGTCAAGTCATGAGCGATCCTGCTGAACACCATGGAAACGCCCTCAAGCACTTGTTCCGATATCTCAAGTCCACTGCAGGATAAAAGCTGCGTTACGGACCAGGGGAAGCATATGATAATTTCGTTGTCTATACGTATACTGATGCGGATTGGACAGGTGATCAAGTGGATCGAAAGAGCGTCTCGGGAAGTATGGTGATGTTCTATGGCGGCCCGATATCATGGTCAAGCAAGAAGCAGAGATCAGTAGCAACGTCAGGCTGCGAATCCGAGTATATTGCATCGGCACCCTGTGCAAAGCAAGGCCAATGAATTGCACAGGTTTTCAGAAGTACATTGGAAAGAATTCACGAACAGTACGAATACTTGGAGACAATCAAGAAGCCATCGCACTAGCCAAGAACCCGCCATTGCATGAGCGATCGAAGCATATTGATGTCTGCTACCATTTTATTCGAGGTCTAGTGGAGCAGAAGCGCTGCAGTATCACGTACATCCCAACCGCAGATATGATTGCTGACAGCATGACAGAGCCATTGACGAGGATCAAGTTTGACGTTTTCGAGAGCAGATGAGAGTCGAGAGAGGTGGTCATGAAGCAATTCTTTTTCCTTCTCGTATAGGTAGGCGAGCTTCTCGGCTACAGTGATTGACCGAGGCTTGAGGGAATCGTGCAAGGGTTCCCTTGTAGGGAATTGAACCCCGAAGGCGATGATAGCGATGTGGACGAGGCTGGGCACCTTGCTCGTCGAGGTGGTGGAAAATTTCGCGGACGAGGCAACGCACGTAGTGCCGGTCGGAAGAGCGTCCAAGGTACATACCCAATCACGACGTCGCCGCGACAGCTCTCCAGGTCCATCGAGCACTCTCGCTGCACGTGATATCATCTGATTTTCTCAACATGTTGTTGTCGTTTCGATGGATTACAACTTACATGGTGAAAAACATGGGCATATCAGAGAGCGGCCTGTTGGTGTCCCAGTTCCACAAGCACTGAGACGAAGCTGTTCCTTGAGCGCAGCTTGATGCCCTCAATGGGCCTCGGCCCTCTGTACGCCCACGCGGCAATTCAAATCCCACGTCTACTTTCGTTGTAACTTAATTCCGGGTTGCGTGACCGACAATTGGGTGTTTTCATGTTGCTATTTCATCAAAAGCAACCCAGTCCGCCGCGGCTAACAGGTGCATACCACATATATCCGCGAATGTGCTTCATTGTGCTGCTACCGGACCGAAACCCCAGATTTCCTGCCCCAATTGACGTTACAAGGTATGTATTCCCGAGCCGCCATCGCACAACGCGGCCTCCCCATCACACGCCCCACCCCCACCAGATCCCCAAGCCCCAACTTCCCATCTTGTTGCTCACTCACTCACTCACTCACTCGCATCGCATCGCATCGCCCAACTTCATCCCATGATATCAAGTTCATCCGAGGAACATCAATCTCAACTTCCACCACGCCATTGACGCCCTCCCTCCCCCTTCTTTCTACCCATGGGCCATGGCCCTCCAACCCCCTCCACTCTCCGGCGCCGACCGCATCCGCTCCCTCCAAACCGATGACGATATATTCCACGCCTTCGACGCCTACCCCTGGACAAAGGACAAGTCATTCCTGGTATGTACGAAACCTCACACCTCACACCCCACACCTCACATCCCCAACTACCTAGGCAGCACATTGCGATTCCAGTGTCCTCTCAGTAACCCCCTTCTTCGCTCCCGCAAGGCGTAAAAAATGCACATTGTAAAAGTCCCCTCTTTAATACAAAAGTCCAGTCCGGCCTCTCCGCCATTCTCGGCCCCCAGAACTCCTCCTCCTCCTCCTCCTCCTCCTCCTCCTCTTCAGCTAAGGGTTCCCCAGCCGATATGGCCATCCACGCTCGCATCTTCTACTACGCCCAGCGCATAGGCGTACAGATCGACTTCGCAAGATACACAGCCTGGCTGGCCCGGAATTCGGACCACATCCCGCCTCAAGTCCTGCCGGATGAGTATCTGGCATCGCCGTCGTCGTCGTCATCAAGTAAGACCACTGGCGATGCTACTACCACGACTGAATCTTTGCTGCCGTGGCAGCAGGCGGCTCCCAAGGCGGATCTCTATGTTGATAGGAGAGCGGGGGCTGAGGCTGCGGCTGGTGAACCGAGTTATCCTGTGGGATTTGCTGAAATGCTACAGTTACTGTCGGAGGGTAAGGAAATCCCGGGTATAAGGCAGATACCCAATACTGTCGCCAGAGATGCCGTAAGTACTTGCACCAACGCTCACTTAGTCTTTTGTTCCAATGAGGATCGCCGTCCAGCTCAGAGTGTTCACCCTGCTTACTCTCCCTTCAGTCCGTCAAGCCCATAGGGGTGCGGGCTGCTCCAAGGAAGCCATGGGAGAAGGAAGCCTTTCAACAGGCTGTAGAGTCGAGTCTCCCCGAGGCTCTCGACACAGAATTTCCATCTCTTGATACAGATTCGGCAGGGCCAGTCTCTCCCGTAGATGGCGCGAGATCTTGATGTTCTTTCTTCACCTATCTGTTTTAAATCATGAGTCAGCATATCAAGCGCGTTTTCTTTCCATATTTCCAGACGTCACATTCAAGACAACATAGCGAGGTGTAAAATAAAGCAAAATTCCTATATTATGCAAAGGCGATAATGACTTCAAGATTTTGGATAAAAACACGAGCGCAGCTCTGTACCCGTACACCGCTCCTCAAACATCTCGTTGCTAACATTAACGATATGCTCCCCCAAATCGTGCACCGGGACACATTCTCCCGCCGCTCATCCCAGGACCGACACCAGGACCAGGTCGAGTGGTGACGGCGTGGTTCGTGCAAAGCATGCCAACTCGGGACCCAAACTTGGAACCACGGAGAGACACCATGTGCTTGCGGATATGCGCTGCCACTACCTCTCGATGCTGAGGCGAGGCATTATTCAGTATCCATTGCACGAGATAGTTGCCATATTGGTCGCTCGCGATATCAATCAATGGAATTCGAGTCCGATCCAAGCGACCCTCACACACGCGGTCGAGATAGCGGCCTAGAAACTCGCCGCCGCCAATCTTCAAACACTTTTCCACCACTTTGGACGCAAATTGGTCGGTACTGTATTCGGCTGCATAGCGAATGACGTGATCAACGGCTCTGCCGCGGTCTGGAGGTGCCCCGTGCTCGCAAATATGCTGAATGCACCAGTTGCCAAACTGACCATGAGCCACGATATCAATATTGGCGAGAACCTCTTCGATACAGGGGCGCTAATCGAGAAAAGAAGACGAAACGGATTAGCCAGTGAGCCGATACAAACGACCCTGTCCAATCAAGTCGACTCACCTTGTCTTCCTCCAAACAATTTTCAAAAATATTCTGCACAACAAGGCTCCCTGTTTCCCCCAGGGCTACTTCATGCCACATGCCTCGCAAAGCTTCGTTGACGTATTTCATGATTTGAGGCGGAGATTCGGTCCATCGAAGCTCGAATAGCTTCTGCCATACATGGCATGCATATCGATGTATAACTGTTTCAGGAATGCGTCGAAGTAGCTCGTGCACCATGACGGCCTTGTACTCTTCCGGTACCGAGTCAAACGCCTTTTGCACCACATGGCATCCAAATGGATCCATGGATAAATTGAGCGTGTTGCCCCGGATGGCCTGAGCAATCTTAATGACCTGCTCCGGCGTTCCGTGCTCAAAGCACCGCTGGACGAGAAAGTTACCGAACCGGTTCACCATCAGCGGATACGCCTGTGCCACGATGGCTTCAACAATGTCGTATTTCTGATCAGGAGTGCCGACTTTTAATTTCTGCTGGAGGAATATAGAGGCTTGTTGATCATTGTTGCACACAATTTTGTCGACAATGTATTTCCAATTGCACGTCACATTGCGATCGAGAAGACGACGATAATTCAGAGGCTCAGTAGGGGGCAGGTAGGTCGGCCCCTCCGCAGCAAGTGCCTGTTTCGCGCGTCAAAGAGAAGATCAAAACGTTCGCAAAAGTGACTCACCTCATTCTTCCAGCTTGTCTTGGACGTGAACTCAGACGCATGGGGAGACAGCGGTGTTCCAAGGGGCTGTTGCTGGTAACCAGGATAACCCCCAATACCCAGAGCACCTAGTCCAGGAGGCGGAGCCAATGACCCCGATGCCATGGCTCCTACTCCCATAGCCTCGTACGGGGGCATTGGCCCTCCACCCATAGGGCTGTATCCCACATTGGCAGTAGGATGGGAGTTGCTGACTCGATGATCGTACCGGGGGAGTCTACGGCTGGCAGCTTGGCGCATCACAAGGTCCGATTCTGGGCTCAAGCGATCTCCACGATATCCATTCATCATATGATAGGGAGCAGCTGCTTCAGAAAATCCCGCATTGAAGGTTCGGTTTCCCAGCCAGGTTCCTGGCAGAGGCTCATGACTATTTGCACCTTGAGACCCGTTGTTGGTGAAATTTTGTGCCTTCGGATTGCCCCAGATTCCCTTGGCTCTGCAAAAAGCGGTCGAAGATAAGTTCTCGCTTGTGTCTGACTGGTCATCATCTGCCATGGACCAAGCGCTCTCACGAGATACTGTGCCCAGGTTCCGCGTCATTGGTATGGGGTGCGCGTCAGAGTCGCCCCCTGTAGGAGGGCGAGTGGCCAATTCCTGGTCGAGTATGGAGATCTTGTTCTCCGCCTGTGCAAGCTGGAGCTTTAACCTCAGGACTTCGTCAGATTCAGGACGAGCGTCTTCCAAGGTGGCACTAGCCGGACGAGTGCTAGGAGCTGTAGACGAGAAACCCTCTGTGGCTGGCGTGATGGGGAGAGAGTTGCTAGACGACGTGTGAGCTTGCATCCGTTGGCACACGGGGGTGTCGTCATCCCCAGACCTCAGGGCTTCGTTTTGCTGGGTGAGGATTGCCTTTTGCTCTGACAGCCTTGCCAAAAGCTTATCCATTGGGTAGGTATCGTTCGTGTTGCGAGTATCAGTGAATTCCTGCTTCGTCAACCATATCAGATTCAAAGTCTTCTGTTTCTGCTGGAGATGGTTTGCAATAATAACCTTGGGGCCATTTTTGTTCGCCAGCTTTGATGACGCCAATACTTGATAGCTTTGTCCCTGATATGGTGATCCGATTCCCTAAGCGGAAACTTGTAAGCTTTATTGAATGTGCAAGGCAGGGATCGAGCGAAGGGTACTCGTTTTGTAACCACGCAACACGTAGCGAGGGGTGAGACTTGTGACACCTACTTTATTTTGCTGGACAGGTGACGGCCTATCACTGCCGGACTGGGAAGAGTCTTCCTGAAAACAAGTCCCATTGATGATGCCGGTGCGTTGAAGAGGAGAGCCTCGAAAGTTGGAGGCGGCCATACTGGGTCGGACTTGGAGATGACGCAGACCAAAGCTGCTGAAATGTATTGAAAAGGGAATAAATAACAGCCACTGTGCTCTCTTCGATCGAGGCACAGCCAATAAGATTATGAAGATTTCACTCAAAAAAACAGACCTGTTAGATCGCAGACAGAAGTGACGTGGGAAAACCAAGACAGTGGGTGCAGAGAAATTAGAAGAGATGGAACGGAGGAAGAGGACAAAGCAGATGAAGGGGAAAAATGGCTCCGACTGAAGATGGCTGCAGTATATGTTGGCTGGATTGAAGTGACGAAAGAACGACTGGAGAAAGAAAATGGCAGGTGCCGGCAAGTCCTGAACAGCCTGTCTTCAACTCCGTGCAACAGATTAGAGGGAAATGGCGGGGAAATAAATGGCAGGAATCGAGTGTCAAGCGAGCACCTATCATCGCTAAAATGAGCAATTGGAATGACGAAAGGGAAAGACGATGGGACAGGCGAGATCCCGAGGCCAAGACTTGTAATTAGTAAATGCGTTCCGTCCAACCTGGGGAAAGCCCTGAGCAGCCGCATGCACCTGGCAATTGGCGGGGGGCAGGTGGAAGGGAGATCAATTGTAAGGCCCTTGGTCCAGGCGCCAGAAACGACACTTGAAAAGTGAAAGACGTCTTGAGCATGTTGCGAGTTTCCAATTCATCCTATCACGAACCTGAAGGTGATGGGTTACTTGTTTTGTAGGAATAGATTTAGGCCGCGACATCCATCGTGTTCCAGACGCATGCCTTAAGGTGTCAATAGCCCAGTGGCCTGTGGGTATACGTATAATGTGCAAGTTTCGCAGACATAAATACGTCTATTTGATTCTTCCAAAGCCATCTTCTTCTGGGGAACTCGTACAATAGATTTACACACTCCGCCTCGTGAGTCAATATTCTCCGATCGCCCTGTGACAGCTGAGTGTCCTTGAATCGTCGACACGAGCTTTCGTTATCCTCGCTTGTTTTCTGCGTGTTTACGGCACCGCGCGTTGCCCTCGCTCGTTCATCCAAAGCCTGAGATTCGATCTGCTGGAGCCATTTATCGCTTCTTTCCTGATTTCTCATCTGTGAAGCATTAGCACAATTCCCAACGCAAAACTTTCGATCTGAGTACATACTACTAGGAGGGCCCTTCTTCTTCTTCGGCGCGCCCTTGCCACGCTTCTTCAAACTGTGTACGATCCGTCAGCCATCCTTCCTTATGATGCTTTTGATCTCTGTCATATTATCAACGTACTCCTCGATGTACTCGAGTCGGTCTTGTTCCGCATCATCCCATGTCTCTAGGAATGGGCCAAACTCTCGATTCAGATCTTTGACAGTCGCTACCTTTCGCGGATAGTAGGTTACGAGGGACGGGCCTCTCAATCGTTGGCGCAGGACTTTGTTGCCCATGCGCACGCCTTCAGGATTGAAGTTTGTCGCGAAGACTTGGCATCGCGCCTGGGAGTTGATCAGCAATATACTTCGTGAAACGGGCTCTTATTCTTCGTACCTTCATCAGATCCAAAAGTCGCGCTCGAGGAACACTCATTTTGGCATGGCAGACGAGATTGTCACTGGATACTCGATACTTTTTTTTAGGCGACAGATGAGCTGACGTTAATTGAAGGAGTGCAGGCCACGCTTTGTGGCTTTTGATTGGCCCTCCATGAGGTGGGGCGCGCGCTTTACCAGGCAAGTCACCGCCAAAATGAAAAGGTTAGAGCCGTTCCCGAATCATTTGAAGCCTAAAAACAGTCCTGCCTTGATTCTACCCATTCAAAAGTCCGTTGTGTCTTCAAGAGAGCAAGACTTGAGATCATAGTTCTCACATTTTGAGTGAGCTTGTATCTGATAAAGAAAAACGCAGGCAACAGATCATGTCAAAACGACAAGCGTCAAGTCTGGACGGTGAGGATGAACATGATTCCAAAAGACAGAGCCTGGCTCGAACCAGTACTGAGAATAACGGGACCGATCATAAACCAACTGGCCTTCTCTCTTTACCTGTTCCCACGACACGCGAAGTAACTCCTTGGGTAT
This sequence comes from Claviceps aff. humidiphila group G2b, assembly GCA_018360325.1. Taxonomy (NCBI): domain Eukaryota; kingdom Fungi; phylum Ascomycota; class Sordariomycetes; order Hypocreales; family Clavicipitaceae; genus Claviceps; species Claviceps aff. humidiphila group G2b. The sequence goes on along the minus strand of SRQG01000028.1, from coordinate 17,114 downwards.
CATCAGAAATTACTGCGGCTCTTCCGCCAATACCGAAAATCTTGGACGCAGAACTTGAGCAGACCGTATTTCGTCATCCTGGAATGAAAACTCAGGGGCCCAGCTACGAACGCCTCGAATGGCTAGGAGATGCATTTCTGGAGCTGACGGCGTCGATGCTCATTTATCAAACATTCCAAAGCGTTCCCGCAGGGCAATTATCACAACTTCGAGAGCTTGTGGTCCGCAACAGGAATCTTGCGGGGTATTTTCGTGAATATGGTCTGGACGCCAGAGCACAACTGCCGCCAGACGCTCATCTTTTCCGTGGCCAAGGCAAATCAAACGACAAGGACATTACCAAAATACATGCCGACATGTTTGAGGCATATGTAGCTGCTGCCGTCATCTCCGACCCTGAAAATGGCTTGCAGAACACGGTGTCATGGCTCAAAAGCTTGTTTGGCAGGACTCTCAAAGAGCAAATTGTGCAAAACGAGAAGAAGGAGAAGAAGCGGGAAGCAGAGCCAAGTACGCCGATGGCTCAACTCTGCGCGAAAGATCAACTGCGAGTTCATATCGGCGCAAAGGGGATTCAGTTGCGGTATGAGGATATGCCAGGGCCCGCGAAAGACAAGCACTCGGGGCTGCCTTTATTTACAATAGGCGTCTACCTTGATGGATGGGGGGAGAGGAATAAATTGCTCGGCTGGGGGACCGCACTGGGAAAAAAGGAGGCTGGCCAGAGGGCCGCGGCAGCAGCTCTGGAGAACAAGAAGCTGATGAAGTTGTATCGCGCGAAGAAGGAAAAGATGCGCGAGGACAGTGGGGAGAACGTAAAGCAGCAGCCGGAATCTTGAGCTGAGTTTAGAATTGTCAGCAACAACCAAGCGCCAACTTGCTGCTATTAATATATGAGCGAAATACATCATGGTGGTGAGTTCTTCGTTTGCTGGCGTATCTTTAGAGTCATTGATTCGACGCGACGGCACTGCCCACTGCCAGCCAGTGCCGCTTGTGAACAAAACGATCACCGTTGCTTCTTCGATCGATTTGGGAGATCAGTCACTCTGGACCAGCAGTACTTCTGCTCCGTATTGGTGGTGAATCCGCAGTTGTCAAGTACAATTTTGTGTGCCACACAGAGCCTGCTTCTAGATGCCGAAAACACACACGAGAAGGTTCAGCTGGAACAGCGGGTAGACGCATTGGGCCAAGTTTGGCTAGCACAAGGGGCATCAAGGTAACGAAGGATGCAGGCCATCGTTTCGAACGCGACGGAAACGCGATTGCATTTTGTTACAAGCGATGAAAGGTACTTCCTAAGGAGGTAGGTACGGCAATTGAACGCGCGAACCTTATAGACCCGGCGCCAGATGCGACATGAACCCACTGGGCCCTGCAGACCTCGGCAAGTTCTCCAGTCCGAATGGGCCCGTCCATCGGCCATCGGACGGGTCATAAACCACCATCTCAATCGCCTTTGTTTCATCATCATAACAGCCTGGACTGCCTCGTACCCAATCCTGAAACTCTTCCAATTCATCGCAACCACATCTGTCTTTTTTGTTCCCCCGCAAGGAACTTGTTCTCAAGCTATCCCCGTTAAAGGCCACCGACCAACCCTGTTGACGAAAGGCGCCACTAAAGGTCCCCTTGATAACTCGTCAACAGAGAGTGGCCGGCGGCTCAATCGTGCAGGAACTGCCTTGAGGAAGCGAAGGAGATAGCAGAGAAGAGCAGAGGCTTGCCCAGGCGCGGGCAGAACGGCTGTGCCTATTGCTCCAGCATGGCTGACTCGGTTGGTATGCGGCACCTTTCCTCGGCGAATTGAACTCATTATTCAATTTCCTCATGCTAACAAATATCGCGTCCTCAACTTTAATAGACCGAGTCTTCGTCCATGCGCTCAATACCGTGAAAAAGATTCCCAAGACGGGTGCCTCGCGGCCGCCGCCCTCAGACCGGCTACGTCTCTATGGCCTATACAAGCAAGCAATGGAAGGAGACGTCGATGGCGTTATGGAGCAGCCCACCGCCGGGCCCTTTATCACAGATGAAGAGCTTCGCAGAGAACGAGATAAGTGGGATGCATGGAATGTGCAAAAAGGTCTGAGTCGGACGGAAGCAAAGAGGAGATATGTCGAGGCTCTCGTCGAGACCATGTATCGATATGCCAACACGACGTACGTGGGACCGCCTCTGGGACCACAGTCCACCCCGATTTACTACACAGAGAGACAGAGGACGGTGGAAGAGAGAGAAGCAGAACAAGCACGGCTAACAGTGACATTGTAGTGATGCCATCGAACTCGTCACTGAGCTGGAATTCGTATGGAACCAGATCAAACACAATACACCGAGCTCGACTGCCTCATCCCCCAAAGCTACCGCTCGTTCGAATAAAGCACGCCGCCAATTTCAACAGCCGCCGGTCGTTTCTGAAGGTCCCATGAAGATCCTGAGTCCCATGAGCGAACAGGACGAGGCTGACGCACGATCGCAAAAGCTAATGGACCTCGACGATGCGCTGGAAGAAAAGAGCAGGGATTATAAGGCGACGACGTGGCAGAAGAAGATCGAGCGCGCCGTCACAAAACTGTCGGCAGAGGTTGCTGCTCTGCGGGAGCAGATTGCGACAGGCCGAGAGTGGCGGTCGAGGAGGGACCGAAGCTTGTTCACCTGGTCCCGTTGGCTCTTGTGGGTGATGCTCAAGCACCTGCTTGTGAACTGCGTCTTGCTTGCCGTGGTGTTGTTCTGGATGCGCAAACGCAAAGATGGCCGGCTTGAGGAGCTGGTGCGATCTGCGTTGAAGATTATGAGGGAGTATGTGCGCAAGGTCCTCCCAACGAGGTGATTGACCAACGTGTTTTTTTCGTTCACGATGCTAGGCACCGGTGTAACATCCAGGCAGTGGTGTAGCGTTCCGTGCCGATTCTCCGAGGCTTCAAGGCAGGCAGAAGCCGAGGATATCATCCAGTGGACTCAGCGAGTCAGCATGGATAGGTACGGAGTATAGAGAAAGAGGGGCAATTGGCTCACCAGCATGCTGATCCTTTAAGGGGTTTGTGATCTGCGGGAACAGATCTATATGCAGACCTAAACCTTATTGCATTCTTGGGAAGAGCTTGGGTACAATGCACAGCAGCATAGACATACAAATGCCAGATGGCGTACGGAGTAATGCAGCGCCGTTCGAGATCCGTTTTTTTTGTACCATGTAGACGCAGCGCTGAGTTAGATACTTATGTCTAGATAATTTCCAATTTTTTATGACGACGACTTTGTCATTGCAAGGCTGATCCTCCATGACTATGTACCAGGTAGGAGGTAGTGTAGTGTTTTCTGGGCCTCAGCTTCCAACGGGAAGCCGTTTTCTCTCAATCAACAGCGCTCACTGCATCACCACGGGGCCCCGCCCACTAATGAATGAACTTGCATTGCTGCAACTTCCCCAACGACATCAACCAACCAGGCCAACCTCGGCATAAAGCAATCGCCAGCCTCACGTATTCACCCACAACACGTAGCAAGAAACTAAATTCCTGTCTCTTCCCTCTTCCAAGACACCACAGCCCCCTTCAAAAGACCAAAAAGAAAACAACAGCATGAATCGCACCCCACGAAGCTCCCCCTCAGATGGAGGAGCATCAGCATCAGCATCAGCAATAGCATTCGCAGCCACAGCAGACGTGGAAGCCGAAATCCCAGTCCTCACATCAATGACCCCCGCCATATTCGTCCCCATCCCAGCCGACTTCCTCACAAGCTTCATCCCCCCAAGAACAACAGAAGAGTCCCTCCAAGCCAGCATAGCCACTCTCGACGCGCAAGCCTCCGCCGTCAAGGCCAACATTCTAGCGCTCACAAAAAGAGAAGGCATACGCGTTGCGATGGCGCGTGAGGAGCATCCCGCGGCGTTGTCGTCCGCGGCGTCGGCGACAACAACATCAACATCAACGACCAAGGAGAGGACGGGCCTAAGTCCCCAGGATAGAAAGCTGATGGTGGCGAATATAGAGGCTCCCAAGGGTACAGCAGCGGGCGCTGAGTTACCGGAGGTGCCGAATTTCGATGCCTGGCCTGCAGAAGGGGCGGAGGAGAGGAGGGAGAATAAGTTGAGGCTGGTTGTGTCGGGGACGATGAGTGAGCTGAGGGGGTATGATAATTTTGTGAGGGCGACGAGGGGGCAGCTTGAGGAGGCGTTGAGGACGGTGAGGTTGGGACACGTGCCGATGGATATTGATGAGGATGGGGGGGATGGGTGGGGAGGAGATGGGAGGAGGAGAGTGAGCGATACTGGAGGGCGTGTGAATTTGAAAAGGAAATTCTAAATGGCGGAGGGTATGGATGCAGAGATTGGGTTTACTTTTACGAAGCACAGAATGGGCGAGGAGATGAGGAGATGTTGGGAATGTCGTGTTACTAGGTCATCACGGCTGTGGGCGTGAGAGGTGAGGACGAATAGCATGGAGTTGATGGGACTGATGGAGCACGACTGTGATATCTTATGAAGTTGGAGCGAGTTCTTCGTGACAAAAAAAAAGAAATGTATACATCGTCCTGACTACGATCCGTCTTGACTCTTCTCCCCAGCGTCAAGCACAGCCTCCCACTAACATCTAATATGTACAAGCGACGTCCTCGCTCCGGCCCCAACTCGAAAATACAACAAAAGGAAATTCGTGTTTTGGTACACCCGTCAAATCCATCTCTATGCTCCGTAGGCAATCTGGCCCATGGGCCTGTCCTCCTCCATCCCGGGGGCCATGAAATTCGTCCTGGGGTCGCCGGTGGCCTTGGCCGCGGAACATCGTGCCATGGTCGGTGAACTGATTCAGATAACGTTAGAACGCGGACGCGATGAAAATGATTGACATGTCCGACATGTCCTGAGCCAGGGGGGAAATTAAGAAGGGAAAAAGCTTGCTTACCTTCTGGAGATAACATCGGTAAAGTAAAAGTTATCAATAGCTAATCTCAACGGCTCTCCGGTAGCCTTTGATCCCTTATTTTGATCGACCAGCTGAACCTTGCTCAGCTGTCGCAGAGCGACGGGCTCAACCACGTCGTAAGCGGCCAGTGCAGGGGAGATTTCAAGCATGCGGTCACGGACAGAAGTGAGGTTATCGTATGGCAGAGGTACGCCAAGGAATTCACTGGCAGCACGGAGAATCTTCCAGTCAGTACGGGACGCACCGGGCAGAGAAGTGGCGGCGCGAGTAGTCTGTACACGGCCCTCAGTGTTGATGTAGGTACCAGCCTTCTCGGTGTAGGCGGCGCCGGGCAGGATGACGTCGGCGATCTGGGCGCCGCGGTCACCGTGGTGGCCCTGGTAGACGACAAAGGCGTCCTTGGGAATGTCGGCCTCTTGGAACTCGTCAGCTCCGAGTAGCCACACAATCTTGGCCTTCGTCTCAGCAACCTTGGCCGAGGGAGTTGTGAAGCCAACTTCGAAGGCGCCAGCCCTTGAGGCTTCTCGTTGAAGGACATTGTATCCATCCCACTCGGACGTCATAAAGGTGGCGGCGTTCTTCTCGACAAAGGCACCGACAGTCTCAAAGTAGGCCTTGGCATCGACGTGATCAGTCACACCGGATCCTACAATGATCATGGGCCGCTTGGCAGCCTGAAGCTTCTTGCCAAAGGGGCCAGCGAGAGCCTTCTTCAAGGCAGCGTGGTCGGCTCCAAGGTGTTCAAACTCGAATGTGGAATCCCATGTCTGGCCGACGACACCAATCTCGAGGTCGGATCGGAGCCACTGCTTGCGAATGCGGGCGTTCAGGACGGCGGCCTCGTGACGAGGGTTGCTGCCGACAATCAAGATACAGTCGGCCTCCTCAACGCCCCAGATGCGGGAGTTGAACAGGTAGTTAGATCGAACGTCGACACCGTGAGCAATCGGCTGGCTACCGGTAGGCGTATCCATTGCGAGATTGTCGGATCCAAGCTTGTTAGCCATATCCTTGGCAACGACCAGAGACTCGACTTCGGTTAGAGCACCAGCAATGATCTTGAACTCATTCTCCTTAGGCTTCTTGGCTTCCCATGCCTTGACGACCTCAGCGAGTGCCTCTTGCCAGTCAGCTGGCTCGAATTTTCCGTCCCGACGGATCAAGGGCATCGTCAATCGCTGGGTCTTGAGCCCGTCACAGGCGAACCGCGTCTTGTCGTTGATCCATTCCTCGTTCACGTCATCGTTGAGACGGGGTAGTACACGCATAACCTCGAGACCACGGGAGTCGACACGGATGTTGGAGCCAAGGCCATCAAGAACGTCAATGGACTCGGTGTGCTTCAGTTCCCAGGGACGAGCTCGGAACGCATAGGGCTTTGACGTCAACGCCCCGACGGGGCAGAGATCAATGACGTTTCCGGACAATTCGGAGTCCAGGTTTTGTTCCAGATAGGTGCCAATCTGGAGGTCATTGCCGCGTCCAATAGAGCCGAGCTCGGGAGCACCGGCGATATCGTTGGCGAATCGTACACATCGAGTACAATGGATGCATCGGTTCATTGACGTCTTGATCAGGGGTCCAATATTCTTGTCCTCGACGGCGCGCTTGCCGCCAATTTCGTGAAATCGTCCGCGGTCGGCTCCGTATCGCATAGATTGGTCCTGAAGATCACATTCGCCTCCCTGGTCGCAAATAGGGCAGTCGAGGGGGTGGTTGGCTAGTAAGAACTCCATTACACCCTCACGGGCCTTGTGTGTGATGGGTGAGTTGGTCTTGACAACCATGCCGGGCTGAACTGGCCATGCACAAGACGCAATGGGCTTGGGGGCCTTTTCCACTTCAACCAAGCACATTCGGCAGTTTCCAGCAATCATTAGTTTTCTAGTTCCTTGTTAGATCGAGTGTTCATGTATAATCGAGTCGTCATATAGGTAGCGAATCGTACTCATGGTAGCAATATCTAAGAAACCAAATTAGCTCAGCGACACATATTCCTCGCAATTGCCCTGTACTCACCTTGGAATGGTAACGCCCGCTTTCTCGCAAGCTTGAATGAGGGCAGAGCCAGCTGCAACACATCAATGTTAGACGCAAGTCCACGGCTCGATTTCGCAGAACTAAGAGCCACACCGCACCTTCAATAGAAACCTTCTTTCCATCTAAAAACTCGTTAGCAATCACGCAAGCTCAATGCGCTCCAAGAGCGAGAGACTACGCACCGATAGTTAGTTCAACCTCCGCTTGACGTTTTGGAGATGTGGCGAAGGCCCGCGAGGCAGCGGCGGTGCGCCTGCTCGTCCGCCAAGCCGAACGTGCTAGGGACTGTCGGAGCATCGTGTCGCCTTGACGGAAGTAGGGAGAGAAGAAGGGCAGCTCAAGGCGGGCTGCGGCGGTATAAAGACGCGGATCGTCGACGTCCAGGAAGTGAAAGCAATCATCAGCAAGTCCATTAGCAGTGTAATGATCCACCAGGCCTCTGATTAATTTACGCTCTTCCTGATTGGCTGGCCGGCCATCCCAATTGGTCATCTGTTTCTGCCTGAGGCTACATCACTCCTGCGCCGCACTACTTTTCTCGTGAGAATTTTGCCCCGTCTGTTTACTTCTCTTCTTCTTCTCTAATTAATTGTACACGAGCACACTTTATTGTAGGTGAGCTTGAGCCTATGTCTGCATCTGCAGGCATATTGCTTTCAGTCGAGTCTTCCTCTATCTTGTGCTCAAGACGAATTCACATATGACGCCGTTTATGGAAGCATGGGAGAGATGTTAAAATCTTGATGAGCGTTGCCTCTTACCGCCGGTCGTTACATTCCTTTTATTTGGTGTTCCAATGTCTATCGCACCATTATACCGTAGATCAGCAGAGGGAACAGGTTGTACGCCTCGAAGTTGTCCTTCAGGTGCCCGCCCTACGAGCTACAACTACATTGCATAGCTCTGCCCTGTCGCGGAACATCGCCAACCCATCTCTGCTCCTCATCGGCGTCGCCCTTGTAGACTTCTCCGTTAAACGCCTTGCCATCCCACGCCTCTTCAAACGGGTTCAGGGCCATATGCATGACGCGGTTCAACACATCGCGCTCGCCCTCCTGTTCCACCCGTCGAATTACCTCATCCAGAATCCATCCTCTGGGTACAAAGTTGGGGTTAACTCGCTTCATGGCCTGTTGTCTCTCTTGGTCTCGCGCATGACTGACATCCTCACCGTCGTCCTTCCAATCTTCTATGACACGAGCTCGCCATTTTCCTAGCCATGTGGCAAGCCACTCCTTGGCTTCGTCTTCTCTATGCACGCCTTCTTTGTGGAAGAAAACAGGCGCCTTCTCCTTGCAGTCCGCGTGTGAAGCAAGATCTGACAGCTGGATGTGGCTTAGTCGCCGGAAGAAATGATTAAAGTCGAGCTCGTACGTTTCTAATGTGTCAAGCGCCGAGCTAAAAAGGTCATCGAAATCTGATTTCTTCATTTGACGCAAGCCAAGTCTGGCTGTCATAAGCCTCTTGTACTCGTCGAGGAACGTCTCCTTGAACTCGTCACCTGCTTGCGTGATGAGTTTTTCTGCACGTGATACAACTTCCTGCTGTTGTTCTTCCTTGACGCCCTCGGAGATGAAGGTGGCGTCATCAACAAGGCCGCCGGCGCCCATGAGTTCTCCCAGCGCCTCGCCGAAGCGGACGAGATTCCACCAGATAATGGACGGTTGGCTTCTGTAGCTATAGCGCAGCGCATGATCATCGTGGTTTGGAGTGTAGGATGGATCAAAGTTGTCCATGAAGGCGAACGGGCCAAAGTCAATGGAGAGGCCATACACTGAGGTGTTGTCCGTGTTCTTTGTGGGATGTTAGCTTGCGAGTGCTTTGTGACAGCGGCAGAAGGGCAGACTGACCAGAACACCGTTCATGAATCCGTACGCTTGCCATGCTGCAACGCATCTAGCATTACGGCGAACGACTTCTCGGTAGAGCCTCGTGAAACGATTTTCTGCCGTCTCGCTAGGTCCCTGTACCTCCAATTCGCCAACCCCTTGCACCACAGGCGTCGGCTCATCAGACTTCTCCGATTCCTGCAGTCTCGCAGGCAGAGTCTCCCATCCGCCAAACACATCCTCAGCAATATACGTGGCCAATTTCCGTATCAAACCACGGTCTTGCCGAGCGCGCAGTATGTCAAAGTTACCCAGCCTGATCCAAGATTCCGCAAAGCGCAGCACTATGGCTCCCGGTTCCATGGTCTCGCGCATGACTTTGGAGTGAGGCAGCAAAGTGAGAGATAGCGCCCGAGTGGTTGGAATCCCGAGCGCATTGAGAGCCTCGGACACGACAAACTCTCGGATGCTGGACCTCAATACTGCCTTGCCGTCAGCAAATCGAGAGTAGGGGGTCATGCCAGCTCCCTTGAGCTGCAACTCGTACTGCTTTCCCGTCGCCGGATTCTTGGTTTCAAACAGCGATATAGCCCGTCCGTCACCGAGTTGGCCAGCCCATTGACCGAATTGGAAGCCTCCATAGCATTGAGCCCATGGGTAGCCTCCTTCCAGCTTCTCCTCATCCCAGCCATACAACTTGTTCCCTGCAACAAGCTGGCGAAATTCCTCCGTCTTTTCTTGGCCAGCCTGGATGCCTAGGTCCCGGAGCGCTGCCGGACTGACAGCCAAAAGCTCTGGATCTTTTTGCTCCTCAGGTCGCACCCAGGTGAAGGCGGCGTTGCGTACTTGCCGCGGCCGGATTTGGTCTCGAGGCGTCCTGTGCGAAGCAGCTGGAGTCGGATACTCAGCATCTGCGGGAAGTGAGTCGGTGAAGTGCCATGATTTGGGTAGGTCTTGAAGCGTTGCGCCAATTGTGGCCGCAGTGTGTTTCGTAGCCATGACGACTGGAGCTCGAGGTCGCAGGGCTACTCGTGCAAGTCGTGCGCGGAAAAGCATCAAAGGCAGCTTCTTCCTTGGGGTTGGTCCTCACTGAACCGAATCGGCTCTCTCTCCACGTTTCATCCCAAGGTAGGTTGGAAGCTCTTCGTGGCTTGGAGCTGCAGGCTGAAGCTGATCGGTCTGGTCACTGGTGGCAATTCACGGGCTGACGTCAAATGACAAACTCCCGAACCCCACCTTGCTGAGCCGAGCTGTTTGGGCGCCAATGCGCGCAGATTTGAGGGGCCATTTATGACGCGAGATCGCCCGCTCACGGTTGCTCTGACCAAACTGTCTCAACATCCCCACGCGGCCTTGAGGCCTGGCGATTCACTTCGGCTTCTCGACTCGCTCAAATCAATTACTTCTGTTGGAATCGCATCTCTCAATTGGCGCTTACGGTGCGGCTTGCTACGATGAGGACCAGTGTGCAAACTTCTACCTTCAGGTATATGAGACCACACCTCTGCCTCGTCCATTCTCCCCTTTCTCTTCCTAGATAGCTTCTATGAATATAACAGATTGTTCATGTCAGCCCACTTTGCGTATACGCAACCCTCGCGGATATGTCCCAACAACTTCATTTCCGATGTTCTCTCCCTATCATACTCTTCTATCATTGTATCTACCATTATGTACGCCACTCGTGGCCCAGCAGAACACGCAGGCGCCTACAGGCAGCGGGCTATGTACATAGCCATGACAGCCTCCTCAACTTCCCCCGGCCTCGCTGATCATCACCTAAGAATTTACCGTATTCCTGTCGAGCAAACTTGCGTCATTGGCGAAGCGAGGCCTCTCAACCTCTATGGCTTAGTCATGGAATCTTGGCGAAATGATTGGCTCTTTGTGTGCTCTCGTGAACCTTCGTTTGATCGGCCTGTGAACCACAACTCCGACGCACTCCAGCTTCGCCCCTTCACTCCTTCGCCCACGTAATTAAGTACCCCGTACATATATCATCTAAGAATTTACCGTATTCCTGTCCAGCAAACTTGCGTCATTACACTCATCTCATAACTCGATGTCCTTGAAACACAATGGGAACTTCAACAACTCTGCAAAACCAATGCAAATCCTTTTTTTTTTCCGGCTGTGAAGTGGAGTTTGAAGATCTGACAAACTACAAGCAATTTGGATTGCATCCGATCACTCTCGGCGATGTCCTCCCCAAGCCTCTCACTTGTGTTAGCGACGTGAACAAGAAGCCCAGATATCGAATCATGTTGAAGCTCGGATATGGGGCATTCGCTACAGTGTGGCTGGCTCGCGACCTTGTCGAGGAGTAAGTTTGATTGGCAGATAAGTTTGGCGCCGAGAACGTGTGGTTCTGGGAAATTGACTTCGCCCTGTAGACGTTATGTCGCTGTCAAAGTCGGACTTGGGTCAGACAAACCCCTTCCCGATAGAGAAGCCGAGATTCTATCCCAGATTTGCAAAACTGGGCCAGGAAAGCATGGCTACGAGAGAGTTATCGAACTCTTAGACGTATTTATTGTTGAAGGACCGAATGGATTCCACCAGTGTTTGGTGACCGAAGTGGTCGTTCCACTGAGTGATGAAGATACCAACGACTATTGTTCATTTGATGTTGTACGACAAATTGTAGAAGGGTTTGCGTTCCTCCACGGGGAAGGCATAATCCACGGAGGTAGGGCCGGTAGTGTACACTGATGTCGATGATGGTCAAGCAACTGACGTGACGTTCGTACACAGATCCCCACATCGGCAATTTCGGGATTGCCGTCCCGCAGCTGGATCAATTCGAGGAGGCCGACATAATCGATTATTTCGTCACCTCAGATGCTATTCCAGTCATTCCTCGCGATCCAAAATTCCCGTTGAACTCGATTCCCCCTTACATTGTTCCATCTGCAGTAATGACGGACTTTTTAGAAAGCAGGAAGGCCTTTCCCGCTGGCTCATTAGTTGTCAAAATTCTGGACTTTGGAAGAGGTACGTGGACGTTGCGCATATTTCTGTGACACAACTAACATTATATTCGCTTGTTCATATAGCCTACAGGACAAGTAAAGCGGCCCCGAACTTGTTAGGTGTAGCTCCCAAGATGATTCTACCACCAGAATATTTACTTCGCGCACTGTGCGGTGGCAGAATCGGCTCTACTTGGAGCGAAGCGGCCGACATTTGGGCTGTCGGATGTACGGTAGGTCATCGTTGCTAAGCTTTTCGATGCATGAGGTTAATACGAATATTCAGCTATACTATGTCAAATGGGGCGTCGAGCTTATTTCGACAAGGGGTTCTCTGAAAGAGTTTCTTTTCGAGGCAATTCAATTCGGTGGACCTCCCCCAGAAACTTGGCCGAAACTTTGGATCACGCATGATCGGCAACATGAAGATTGTTGGTGTTCTTTGCTTTGCTTCTTTCGAATTTATTTGCAGCCGTTACTGACACCCTAATACCAGTCCTCCACAATCGAGTTAGTGTTTGGAAAGTGCCACGTAATAAGGAAAGGTTGAAATTCCTTAAATTCATTCAGAAAATGATTATCACGAATCCTGCTGAACGGACTACGCTGACGGCGCTGTTAACTGACCCATTTATGGTGGCCTCTGCCACCATAGAATGAAAAATCTTTTGTACTCATGCATCAAATTCAATATAGGTGGGGAGGAGTACAAAGTGATAGAAGACAATATGGAGACCAAGCCTTTCCTCCTCCCTGTTCTCTGTAACGACACCGCGTCTTGTACTATAACGGTTGTGACAGCTTTGCGGTGGTGAGCGAGAGGTTTGTGCAGCGGCTCGGATTGGAGCGCTTTGCGCTACCTAATCCACGAAGGTTGTGTACGGCGGTGGAAACTCAGCGACGACGTTCGTCCTCGCCGGGGGCCCAACTACAGATCCGACAATTGGTCCGATTCCAAGCCAATGTTGATGGTTGGTCTTTTCCGGTGGTGGCCTATATGATTCCTGGCCTCACGCGGGATTGCATCTTGGCGGCTCCTTGGCTCGTCAGGAGTGAGATCGTGTTGCATGCGGCCGAACATCGTATGGTGGTGGGTTCTCGCAATCATCTGGTCGTCCCGTCCCTCGAGGATCGGGAGACTGCGAACCCGACGGTGGGACTACTCGGGTCAGTTTACGCAGGCATGGTGCGGCGTGCGGCGAAGGACGGGTCGGAGATTCGCCTCTTGGCTACGAGCCTGAGGGAGATGACCACGGTTTTGGCGCAGTCGTCCGGTCCTCCGACGGTGGAGGGGGACGACGTGTTACGGAGACTGCCACAGGAGCTGCGCGAGTTTACAGATTTGTTTCGGAAGGAGAAGGCGGATGCGCTTCCCCCCCATCGGGGCAAGGCAGATCACCACATTCGTCTCAAGCGGGATCCGGACGGCGCTCTACCAGAGCTGCACCTCTGTACAACATGCCACGGGATCAGTTGCTGGAAATTCGGAAGCGGGTGATTGAGTTGATGGATAAGGGTTGGTTACGTGTATCTTCTTCCTTCGCCGCGGCCCCTGTGCTCTTGGTAAAGAAGGCGAACGGGGGCTGGCGCTTCTGTGTGGACTATCGGGCCCTCAACAAGGTGACAGACGAGGACTGATACCCTTTGCCTCTCATCAAGGAGACATTACGTTCTTTGTCGTCGGCTAGGTGGTTCACGAAGCTGGACGTCTGGGTGGCCTTTCACCGACTGCGTATGGCGTTGGGTGATGAGCACCTGACCGCATTTCGTACACGATTCGGCCTCTTCGAATGGCTGGTGCCCCCGCCACGTTCCAGCGGTACATCAATGGGGCGTGAGGGGACACGCTAGGGGACTTCGCCACGGCCTACCTCGACGATGTTCTCATCTAGGTATTCTGACGGCTCCAAGGCGGACCATCTTCGCAAGGTCCGGGAAGTCTTGCGTCGGCTACGCGACGCGGGTCTCAACTTGGACAACAAGAAGTGCAGTTTCGGGGTCAAGGAGGTGAAGTACTTGGGGTTCATGGTGGAAGCGGGCCGAGCTATACGCCCGCGGCCGTATGGGTGAACTGCTGAAAGGGGACATCCACGGGGGTAGCGGCCAGGTGAGTCTGCAATCGGTAGGGAAGCCGCTTCTTGAAGTCATACACGTAGTCGCGGGTACTGAGTTGAGCTTTCTGTGCCGTGTGCATGAATTTAGTTACGAACTTGTGGAAATCCTCCTTTTCTGTCATCTTTAGGCCATCCAACTCGGCCCGGGCTGTCTGCCGCTCATTGGGGTCGCGGTAGACTTCGGTGAGGCGGTCCGACATTGGGGTCGCGGTAGACTTCGGTGAGGCGGTCCAAAAGCTGTTCTGCCGTTTGGCAGGCATCAGGGTCGTCGCGTCGGACGAAAGCACGAAGGTGTCGGGCTGCTTCCCCTGACGTACGTGTCAAGACGTACGTCAAGCGTGCGGAGTCTGTTGGCCAATGGTCCGCGTTTGCCTGTAGGATCGACGTGATCCTGATCAGCCAGTCCTCGAAGTCGATATTGCCTTCGGAGCCCTCAAACATTGGGGGGTCGGGCATTTTGGCAGACCTCTTGGTGGTGGTACTGGTCGTCGTATCTGTGTCGACGGTGCCTTCGCGAGTCGGACGACGGACGAACTGCGAGGACCCTGATGCCTGCCAAACGGCAGAACAGCTTTTGGACCGCCTCACCGAAGTCTACCGCGACCCCAATGAGCGGCAGACAGCCCGGGCCGAGTTGGATGGCCTAAAGATGACAGAAAAGGAGGATTTCCACAAGTTCGTAACTAAATTCATGCACACGGCACAGAAAGCTCAACTCAGTACCCGCGACTACGTGTATGACTTCAAGAAGCGGCTTCCCTACCGATTGCAGACTCACCTGGCCGCTACCCCCGTGGATGTCCTCTTTCAGCAGTTCACCCATACGGCCGCGCAGGCGCACCTCTCTCTCAAAAATGCGGAGAGCACCAATCCGCGAGGCACGGCCAACCGGGGCTCGGGAAACACCACCGCCGCCGCTCAGAGCAACCTTGACGCCAGGGTGGTTCATCACGCTGAACCTACGATCTTCCGGGGGGCTCCGGGAGAAGCTTTCAGCTCGATCTCAGTGATAGCCTCGTGGATGATGTCGACTCCACGACGTCCTTGGTGACGTGGGTCAAGAAGGGCTCAACATCACCCAAATCCGGTGTGTCCTCGTCGCCCACAGAGGTCACATTCAAGGCCCGAATATCGAGAGTGGCTCGTCGGTTCGAGCGGTTGACTCTCGGAGGGTCATTTGGCACCTCTTCCTCCAGAATGCGGTTTGCGGCGGCCATGCTTCCTTTGGTGGAAGCTCGTGTTCCTTTGCCTAGCACAGGGGCGCGGCACTCACGCGGCATACGTCTGGTGTGAGGGGGCGTGAGCAGCGAGGGGTCAGGGTCAGTTCGTTTCGGTGTGGACGCGCGCATTTAGCAGGGCGATCCTCGTCAGTCTTCTGACAGTTCGATTTTTATTTTTTTGGTTCTGGTGGACGCGCGCTCGCAGCAGGGCGATCCTCTTCAATCTTCGAAATTCGTTCGGTGTCGAATATGCTTTCGTAGGCTTCTCGGGAAATGGTGATTGAGCTTGTTCTGATGTGACGGCGAGGATGGCCAATTAGTCAATGGCTACAGTAGGACCTACTCCATCAACGGAGAACAAGAGATCCCGCGTGCAGAGTGGCTGGTGTGTCACGTGACCCAGCCGACGACTCGTGGCCGTGACCATACGATCCACGACAAGGGGTTGTTGACAATCATTTAACATCACGAAATTCATTAACGTCGCACGTCATGATGAGACCCTCAACCTGCAAAAACGTTTACCGCGCTGGTGGCTGAAGAAGTCCCTGGTAAGGCTGATCATCGACTAGCTAAAGATATCAACTAACCATGACTTCAAGGACGACGGTCAGCCACTCCTCCGAATCCAAGACCCTCAATGCGTCCGTAATCGCAACCTCCGTGGTCGGCCTCGCAACTCATTCCACAGAACTGCTCGCAGTTTCAAACCTGTTTTCGAGTTGCTGTCAGTCATACAGGCTTTAGCGTCGCGGCCTGTTGAAAGTGATCCAGATGTGCCTCAACCGTCCCGTCCCATGAGCCATGACGACACGATGGGTACCCCCTGTCGCAGAGTTCCTCGCTGCTAAATTCGCTACAGCCCGTTGTTGCGGCGCAGAGGCAGCCGCCGTAGCCGATTTTCGAAGCCAAGCCAACCTCACTGACTCACAGTTTGTAAGTGACAAGGCAGAGATATTGCGTGTCTCGAAGAAACAGGAACATCACGCGAGGTCGCGGACGAGACAAGGGGAGATCACGGCTGTTCTCATCTGTGAAGGCTACGGGAATCAGTGGCTCGGCATCGCAGGATCTGACCACATACAGTGAGGACGGTAAAAGCGAGGGATCCATCCCGGCTACGCAAATGATCAAGTAGGCACCTGTGCTATTTGCCCAGTCGCGAATGTGTCATGGTTCAAAGCTATGATCGAAGACAACGGTGGTGTTTCATTTGAGCGAATTGAGTTGCGTCGAGCCCTAAAGCCGAATGTATACGGAGTACTGTTTGTGATTTTAATTCCACTTGTAATTCGGCGAGGTACGAAGCAGCCTGAGAAATGTGGAGCATTTTGGGGAAAACAGTTCGCCGAGTACCTAGGTACCTAGGTAACGCTCATAATAAATTACAACTACTCCGTACCTTTAGGCGAACCTAACAATAGCCTTGTGGTGACGAAAAACTCGCCCGCACCGCGACACCGCCGCGGAACCGACCGGAAAATTGAAATAAGACAAAGGAAAAGAACCGCAGCACCCGAAAACCCCCTCCCGCGATGGCGCATGTTGCCCAGAGCGCTAGGGCGGCGGGCGACGCCGTCCCAATGGATATCGACTCCGGGACGCGTGGCCTCGCCGCCTCGCCCAGAGCTGTCACCACCCCCTCTCGGGGCTCGGCAGCATCAACGTCGAAGCGGTCGGCACGGAGGCGATCACGGTACGGGAACGAGTGTCGAAACTCCTCATCGCCGAGTACGAAAAAATGGCTCGCTTGGTCACACCCCCAGCCCTGGAGGGCGTGTGGGAGGTGTGCCTGAGCATCTTCAACATTGGCGCCACCAACCCGCAGCGCCACGCGCAGAACAACAACACCGTCACGACCGAAAACCTCGAGAAATCGATCGAGAAGGCTGTTCAGAAGGCCCTCCCACGGGAGGAACCACATGGGCGTCCATCGCCGCGAGAGGCTGTCCCAGCCCCCCTCCCATCGCAGCCCCCCCCCCCGCGACTGCATAGGGAAATGGCT
>SRQG01000279.1:0-39726 GCA_018360325.1 Claviceps aff. humidiphila group G2b | reverse complement strand
CACTTCGAGACGGACGGGATGGTTTCACGCCTCGCGCAAGCTGCAGGTGGGATGCAAGGCAGACGTAAAGAAAAGAGAAGTAGCTCTCCCAGAAGAGGTATAAACAGACTAGTAGACGTCTCGGGCTGCTCATGCATGCAAACGACTCCTGCTAATCGTCCTTGGATAGTGGCGTCTAAGGTGGCGATTGGCTATTCTGGGGTCAAACATGCACCACGAAGATGATGGCCACGAGTGAAGGGACCCACGACGTCTGACGAAGTGATGCAGTCAAGGCCTGACAGAACGGAGAGACTAGAGTTGGGCAAGACGTAGCAGCTTGGTGAACGGGTGGCCGGGACTGCGCAATGCTGAACACCGGGATGAAACAGAGGAAGCGTGCTTGGCAACTAGGAATGGTCGGTTGGTGGTAGGTTGTAGTCGGTACTTGATCAGTATAAGAAGCCGGTCAAACGGAAAGACAACAAGCAATGACAAGTACCTAAGTAAGTCGAGAGTCGAGACGGTGGCCAGTCTGGTGATGATGATGGTGGCATAACTCGAAGTACGTCCAAGAGACCGAGGGAAGGGCTCTTTGAACTCCAGGCCAAGACGGCCGGCAGGAAGTGGAAACCAAGCAGTTTGAACAAGACGTCAGTCGCGCGGTCGCATGAGGCATCAACCATGACAGGGGGGCCTGCAGCCGGGAACTTGCTTGTTCGATTTGTATGTGTGTTGTAATAGATGGAAGAACTGGTCCCCGAGAAGGGCCAGGATGGAGGAGCAGGGGTTCCAGGCAGCCTTGCCATTGCCATGATGATATGCCATGATGTACATGTTTACATGATGTTCTTGGGAAAAGCAAAGCAAAGCAGAGACGGACGGACGGACGGACGGATGGAGGGCCGTTCAGCTGGCACTGGAGTGCTTTTGCTTTTGCTTCTGCTTTTGCTGTCGTCGCTGTTGCTGTTGCTGTTGCTGTTGATGTTGCTGTTGCCTGTTGTTGTTGTTGCTGCTCCTACTGCTGCGAGTGTGCGTCATGCGCGTGCATGGAGGAGCACTGGAGTGGCCTTGAGGAGACTTCCTCTGCCTCTCTCTGCGTTCATCCGGTCGTCTGGCCGTTTGAGGTTTGGCCACTGGGTCGGTCTGCATCTTCTGATGTATAAAACCCGTGCGTGTCTGCTCGTGACTGTGCCTGTCCTGTCCTGTGCGTGTGCGCACAGCGTGCTCGAAGCAACGTGTGCATACGCATATGTGCGAGCGAAGCCATCCTTCCTCTCGTGTGTAGTGGGTAGAGCTAAGACAATCGGTCGATGAATCGATTGGGGGTTGGCGAAAGAAGTGCATATTGCATATCCAAGGGGGGGGGGGGCGTGTGTACGGAGGTAGACATTGCTGGGAATGTAGGCATACGATCCAGTCAAAGTCTACGTATTTGGAAAGAGCGGCACTATGGCCCAGCAATTGCCAATTGGCAATCCGTCAATCGGTCACATCACATCAGACGGTCCGGCCCAGGGCAGAATGGAAGGCGCGACTCGCGAGGGGGCTCCCAGGGCCAGAAGGAACTACGGAGTAGACGCACGGCATTAAGACGACACCGACACTGGCATGAACGAACCGAGATCCGGTGGGTATCCCGCGGACACCGACTGCTGCCAGTATTAAGTGAAGCAGATGAAGGCGGCTTTGTGTCGGTGATCAAGATTCCGGGATTCCAAGTCGAACTCTGCCTCCTCGTCTGGGTCAATTCACGACAGACGTTCCACTCTTCACTCACTTCAGAAGGGCCAGCAAGATTCAACAAACAGAGGCGCGGCAGAAACACCATGTGTGAATCACCAAGCATTCCGCCACGTTCCAGGCATCCGCCAACCCTGTTTGCATCTTGTTATGTAGTTTCGACGTCCTGGCAGCCAAGCGACATACCGTATACACTGGGAAAATAGACCCGGCAGCGCGCTTTGACCAGGTCCACAAACCTGCATAAACATCCCTATCGTGGCCAGCAATCTCTGCTCAGTGAAGGTATTTTTGGATGGCATCCCAGCTATAGAGGTCTCACTTAAGGAAGTTTGGCACGGGTTGTGTGGAGATTATGCAGGTTTATGGACCTTGGTCAAAGCGCGCTGCCGGGTCTATTTTCCCAGTGTATACGGTAGGGCTGCCCAGACCAGCTACCATGAGAACTATTTGGGTTCTCTTCGGCGGTCCATTGAAAGCAAAAGCCGTTCATCAAGGGCCCGCGGGAGGGATGAGACAGGGTGTGCGCATGTGCGTTCGTACCAGAACTTTGGTGATGAGGGGAACCCGCGAGATGCTGATTAAGAAAGGGGGGCTAAAAAATGTGATGAGGTCGGGGGCTTCGGGGGCGTACATGTAGCACCCGTCATTTTCTGCAGCGGGAACCCTCCCTATACCTACCTTGGTACGTTTGAAGAGGGAATTACATGTTGTATACTCCGTAATGCAATTTGGATTATGACTGGGGAAAAGGCAAAAAAAAAAGAACAAGGCAAAAAGTTCCAAAGGGTCCGTCCATCATCCATGACTCCATTGCCATCTGCCATCTGCCCCCCTGGTACATAGCCACAATGACTACACGATCGATGCTGGTTTACCTACATACTCTGTAGTCCCAAAAAGAAAGGAGTATTTACATACATACTCCGTAGGTGCTCCCACCAAAAGAAAGCAGAAAGGCTTGGATAGATTGCGCTGAGGGGAGGTGGGTTCATGGACAACCTTACGTACATTAGGTAGGTCCCGGTCTGGCGCGTGATGAATGACGGAATGCCAACGACGTCAACGTCAATGACAACGACAACGTGTACAATTACATACACATTTCCCTCTACCTTTTCGGGGACCACTTGCCCTCATCATCAATGCTTCTCTTGCCGGAAGAGGCGTGCCGGCCATAGCAGTCCATGGTATTCATATGCGTGCTTGCGTGTGCGCATACATACTACTTGTGCAGTGAGATGATGTATGTACAGACTACAGTACATACCTAGGTAGGTAGCCAAGGCATACAAGTCGGTGAGAGAGAAAGATGCTCGACCCATTCATCGTGGCCTTGCTTAACAGAACATAACGGCTTCACAGTCTTCGGACTGGTGGTAGCGTCGGCCTGGACCTTGCCTAGCGCCCACGGCAACGGCAACCAAACCGGCTTCTCGTGGTGGGCGGTTGAGATTTTTTTCGGGCCAGCCCTCTCCCAGCTCTCCCAGACAAACCCGGCTGTGGCGCTCTCTCCGTCGGCTCCATGGATGGACGCGCGCATTCCCGACAGAACGCGTGGGCACTGGGAAGCGGTTGGTTTGTGCTGGGGTTGCTTGGGGACGGGACGGGGCCTCGGAGCGCGTTTATCGAACGAGGGTTCGGAAATTCGGGCCATGGATGAAGGCTGAAGCCAAGAAAAAAATCCATTACCCACCGCGCTCACACCGGTTCGCGAAGTGAAAAAATGAAAAAAAAAGAGAACGTTGCCCGAGCGGGACGCACGACGGAACGCCCTTCGTCTACAGCAAGAAGCCACGAATGAAGGCTTTCCTTGGGCGCGAAATCGTGAACCCTCTCCATTGTTCGCGTTCATGCTTGTGTGGCCTTGCCAAGCTCAATGGCCCCCTTCACCTGCGCGAATACAAACAGCGACACTGTTTGATGATTGGCCTCAAGGCAGCAGAGGAGAAGCTCAGAAGATACAATTTGATACTGGCCTCGTCGGCGGCAGCAGTGAAAAGTTCAAAAGCCCCGCTTCGGTGACTTGCCTGCGCGAACTCGGACTGGAGCCGGCAACTACTATAATGGAAAGGGAACAACAAGTTACAACACATTACATACTCGTACATAACGAGGACAAGGTGGCAAGTGGTTGGGTACACCGTACAAAGCCGTGTTATCTGGTACGTACAGGTACACACATCATACATGCGTGCAAACAAAGCCATGCGAACCAAAATTCTCACCATCATGACGAGAATCCGCCTAACTAACACCCAGGTCCCAGCGTCACATCCCCAAGTTTCCATGTGGCGGTATGTACAATCCATCAGCCATGAACATGAAAGCGGTCTGGTCCGTGTGAACCTCTCTCTCTCTCCCTCTCCCTCTCCAAGGCTCAAGCCCATGCGCCGCCAGACAGCAAGGACCAGCAAGCGACGGCTCGTCAATACCCGCCTTTGCCCAGACAATCCCGCGTCTATTCTCTTATTACATAGGTATTCGCCGGGCCTGTGAACCTTTTTTCGCCCCCTCACCCTTCCCATGCATTGCAACGCCATGAGCAAACACACCCTACTTCAGGTACTCCAGGCACTGGCCAAGCAAGCACAGCTTAGACAATTGGACGAACTGGCGCCTCTATGCGCATGTACGTACGAACATGTATGAGCTATACATACTGAAACGCACCCCGTTATGCCAGCCAACCCGCCTTGCCGTTTCTGCGTCGCAGACATGTAGCCCAGGCCTTGATCGAGAATACCACCTTTTTTCTAGGTATGGATTGTCTCTTTTTGGTTGCTTCCGCCGTTTGTTGTCCAGGGTTCTCTGGACTGACTCGATTCATGCACCACCAGTGATCACCTCTCGTGACTGTATTAGTAACGTTCCCTCAAGTTTTGTCGTGACTTGGTAAGCAGCACCTGTACTTCGTCTGCAGCATTGACAACGATGCTGCTCATCACCACCCATCTATGCTGAGCCTTGGCATCATTATGATTGTCCTGCCTTGGGCTTCCGATCATGCAGTTGTTGTTATTGTTGTTGTCAGATAGATGAAGGGTAGGTTCGTGTTGCCCTTCCTACGATATCGGCTCATGCAGTTGTATAAGCTGATTGGATCGCCTTCACGGACCGCGGACCCATTAAGCCATGTTCCGGCGTTCAAACTTCAAGCACTGTCCACACAGTGCACACACCCCCCGACTCCATCAATGCGTTTCCGAACCGTTTCCGAAGTGTCTGCGGAATTCCTCATCCATCCACCGCGTCCGCTCGTCCGCTTACCTGCTGCTTGTACGGCGAGCCTTCTAAAAAGATGTGTCTAAAACGATGTGCTTGGTGTTGGCGTTCGCCGTTTGCTGTCGCCTGAAACTGCAAATTGGTGACATCGTGGCGACGAATGCATGTATGTACAGAGTATTCGCATGCCAGCACAGCATATACGCAGACGCAGATTTCATCGCCTGCCATCTGGCAACTCCTTGCCTTGCCAGCGCCCCCCCTACCCCCCTCGTTCGTCTCTCAAACAAGTTTACGAAGAGGTCGCTTATGTATTGTACTTGGATCTCCCCGAGCAAACAGAACCACAGTGCCGGGGCCGGATATGTATTGATTGGTTCATAGACGGCGCAGAGACGAGCCATGCGGGCGATTATGTAGGAGGTGGGGGCCGTTCCCGGTTTCTAAGACTCCCTTGTTGATGGCTTTTCCCAGCCACATTTGTATCAACAGGCGCTCAAGACGCGAATCTACATTATGAACAGAGTAAAAGTATGTACATACCCGGCCTCTTGCCCTATGACTTCCGTTTGCTGTACTTCTGTCTTCAAGGCCGCCCGCAGCAGTTTCTGCGTCAGGTTCCGGTGCAATCGAATCTCGGGGGCGCTTGGGGAAAAAAATGCGATGCCCTTTTCCAACGCAGAAGTCCAATCCAAGACTTTTCTGCGCAGGGGAAACCTTCATGTTCGCTTGTTGTCGATCCGACCCGCCTGCGGCAGCTATGTACTGGCGTCTCGAGCGAATCCGATGAATCGTTCTTCAGCCACGCGAGATGCATTATGCATGGCATCTATGATCTACCACGTCTTGGCTCCTCGTCCTACCTACACACCTGTATGTACGAGACGGCATCTGGCATAGGAAACGAACGGCAGTAGGGGCCAATTCATCTGCGCATATGTACACTTACTGCCATCACGAGAGAACCGGCTCAGGCAAAGTCTGTGTGATATCTGGCTGTCCTCGTTGGAATCCTCGTCCCTCTTTAATACACCACCATCATTGACAACCTAGGTAGGTATGTACCTACAGGCTACGATACATTAGGTACCTCTACCAGGTACATACCTCCTCATAACTTGCTCCCGTAGACGTCAAACTCCAAACCCCACTTTCCAATTCTGGCCGCCCAGACCAATTACTGGCTCACATCACTCGTCATCTCCTCCTCCTCTCTCAACTTCCACCTCTGTACAATGTACATACATAGGTACGTGGCAATATCTTGCACCAACACCAAGATTGATCTGCCTCTTCTATTGTTTCAAGGATCCAGAGGCCCGACCCGAAAGGCCCCTTCCCCCAAAAAGAAGGTGGACCGTGAACGGCGAACAAAGATGACGACGTTTCCCTCCCCCTCCCCTCCACCTCAACTCGTTTGACGCTGCATTACGGCTTTGCGTCTCCGGAAGCATCCCCGACTTGCCGCAAAGACCTGCCGCACGACCCTGTCGCAACTGGAGAAATAAATGGCGGTCAACGTTGAAGCATGGCTTCGGCTTCCACCAACAACCCAACACACCAAGGCCGATGGAGAAAGAAAGTGGCCGTTTGGTTGGCGTATCGCGTGTCCACGTAGAAAAACCGGGACAATGCCAAAATAACTACATACTTAACCTAACCTTTATTGTTATTCACTTCATTCATTCATGTGGGAGGCTACGAGACGACGATCTGCCGTTCGTCACATTGTTGCCCAAAAAAGTCACCAAAACCATGTTCTTCGCACTGCGTCGTACATCGTCGTACATACACCACCCACTTGAGGCCCGATCTTCGTCTTTAAGTGGCCCCGTTGGTACGGTCTTCATTGGGTGCACACTTCTCTCAACTTACAATACCTATGTAGGTAGGTATGTATGTAAGTAAGCATGATACCTATCCGAGATCTGAAGCCGTGACGGCGATTTGTGTAACAAATTTTGACATGGGAAGGGGGAGTCAATATGCTCCGACGAACCTCTCCTGCGTGCCTTGCGCCGGAGGACCACATGTCGTGATATCACCACGCCTCGATAATTTGTCTATTTTCGCATCTCTGTGCTCTTCTTCGCAAAGAGATGCCTGCTTGATACATCAAAACTTAAAAGTGACATTGATGATTGCATACATATCGAAAAGGCTCACTACCCTTGTGGAAAGAGTCTTGGTCACGAATTAGCACGCTGTTCCCGTGCCATTACCGCCTGGCCTTTTCTTTTCATAACAAGCCCCTTGTTAGAGGCCTCCGCGGGGTCTAGGGGTCCGCGGCTGCACGGTAGAGACAAGCAGGGGTGCATGAATAAGAGTGTGAGAGAGCCGTGATGTTGTATCAATAGGGAGCAAACAGAACGCTGAAGTCCTATTGTTCTTGCTTATAAGTCCTTGTTTGTTTGCTAGACCGCGCCAAACAAGCCAGTTTCGTCCAGAGGAAAGGAGCTGTCGTGCTTGGGTGGGCTGAGACAGTGTTTTGGATTCTACATGCCCTCTGCACCGTCTGCCAATGACAGACTGCACTCACTGTAGAGTGCATCGTGCGATGCCATGACTGATTCTATCTAGTATGTAATGCACTTTCTATGCACTTATGTAGAGCTAGTAAGAGCTTGGCTTCTGTATGTACTCCGTACACACGCAAGAATCTACCTAATGTATGAAGTTACTACGTGAAGCTCGCGGCCGAAAACCCCGAAGCCGGTAAAGAACTCGGGCAGCATCTTTAGCCAAACCAACCCATAATCAACCGGCGCATACGCTACAGGAACCTTTTGAAATACATCCTATAACAAGTGGTTATAATACAAGGTTCCTGTCCTCAGTCTCTTACAAGTTACCGTTCTTTGTTATCAAAGCCGAGCAAGTCACTGGGCGTTGATCAGCATGGAGCGCTCACAGGATGCCACATTTGCAGCAGCAAGTCAAATGATCCAAGGTGGCATTGCAAGGGAGTTAGGAGTACTTTTTGATAAGCCATTCTTCCACCTCCATGTCACCGCTCTTCCAAGGACCAACGCTCAGGTTTGTGGCTAACAAATCAGCCGATAAGACAGCGTTCATAGTGAATGGGCATGGATATGCTGCAGCAGACGTCACTCCACATACAAACATCATGTATTAGGCATTACGTCCCTTTTTTTTTGTTGAGAATCCTCCTGCGCCACTTAGACAGTAGGATGGCGAAGCGACGGCCTTCGAGATCAGTTCACCCGTACCCAGACAACATCACCTGTGAACATCTTGGGGCAAGGTCTGAGCGGCGACTTGTTTCAGAACCACCCACGCAGGCTTTGACAAAAAAGAAAGAAACAAGATACGACTTCACCTTGGGTATCAAGAGAGAGGATACTCCGTATGTACCTAGGTGGGCTTGTGCCTTTGAACTGCGCCCCGGCATATGTACCAGGGTTCGGGTACATATTCATAATTCAGGACACTACAGAGCACCTATCGCAAGATTACTTACCTCGTCAAGTATCACTGAGATTTGTGGCCTTGTAACATATGACGCGGGAGCCTGATGAACAAAAGAAAACCAACAAAAAGATGGACCGAGAAAAAGAAAGGATCTGGGAAAGGAAACAGGCGATCACTCTTTTCTTCTTCATGTTCAAGGCTGCTGATGCTTGTTTCCCAAATCGTCCAATGAAAGCAAGGCGGACCAACTCCGTGAGTTTGATCCCTTACCCACCCTCATCTCATACCCGTTAGTTCCCCTTATGACGACAAAAGTAAATATCCACATGTAGGTACTCCGTACACCACCGTGTACACATATCCAGTGGGCTCGATCTTCACCGGACATCGCAGACGCGGCCTATTCGTTACCTACGGAGTACGTTCTTGCCATACCTAGGTACATACCTATACCCGCTCGCCCACTATATGCATACTCCGGGGAAGCGTTCGAGCGAGACCCGTTACCAGGGAGCCGGACTTCTGCGGGCATCGTGGAGTCAGTGGAACGAAAGGTGCCTGGACGTCCCATCTCGTATCAGTGCATCGAACACAGAGACGAGTCTCCATCTCTGGGGCCGGAGGCGAAGGGAACCCCCCCTCTCCTCCCTTTCCATCTCGATCGAGGGCCTGACGTTGATCGATGCGCTACGCAGCGGCATGAACCCACCATGTGGGTAAGAGCATCCGTGTGAATGTAACTGATGTTCGCAGCATCTAAGTTTGAACTTCACAGATGGAGCATCCATTAAGCGGTTGCTCCAGAGCGCTTAATGTCCATGCCTCTGTGAAGCCGTCATTCCTGAAACTCATTGTTTGAGTCGTCTTGGTCAAGAAAACGATAGTTCAACTGCACGCTTATTGGGAATCCGCCCACGATGTTAAGCATGCCGTCAGGCTCATGCGTAGACAGGTACATAGTTGAATGAATGCATGACAAACCGGAGACATTCGACGACCCTGCTGGCTTCTGGGCGATTGTGCGAATCCAAACAGCCGAGGGATGTCGTCGGCATTGGAGGGGCAATTGCCGACAAGGCGCAAGCGCATATGTGCCTACATGGTTGATTGTGACCCTGCATATCCAGACTCGCTTGTTGACAGGCGCGCTTATAACCCGCGTGAGAATCTTTGCCCCCGAGAACGATTCAACTCCGCGTCGTAATATGACCCCCCCTGTGTACATGCCCATCTGCATCACAGCGTGACCCAGTTTTGCGGATCCTGGTGGTGTATCCAGCTGCCAGCAAAAGGCGCGAACCATTGGGATGGACAGCCGGTGCCATCGGTTCGGGCCATGTAGCATTACATATCGTGGTGATCTTCCTGCATTCTTGTTCCCTGCTCCGAGTCTTTGTTGAACTTGAGATCCAGGTCCGGCCTCGGTGAAGAGCGTAGCGATCGATTACGTATGTAAACGCCATACGGAGTACGGAGTAGGTAAGTTATGCGTTGAAAGCTTTGGGCGATGCAGAGCCAAACGGGGCTCATTTCCGACATCCTGGACAATAATGTTCTGTACTTTTTCCATATGTGGTCCATTACGAATGTTGGTTGTCGTGCATTCGCTCCTGAATAACATCTCCTCCCGACGCCTTCATGACGGCAGGGTGAGAAGACAGTTCACGTCGGCCTATGTTGTAACCTGTGAGCATTCGTATCTGGTCTGGAGCAGATCCAAGCCATCCAAGACCATCTTGGCATTGGGAGCATGGGGAAAAAGCAAGCATCTCGTGTGTCGTAATTTGAAGCCATACATGATACGGACATGTACTCTCTCGAAAAGGCACGGCCCTCGGCAGGTCGAATCGTGACGACGAGTGTCTCGCGTTCGATTATCCGGCGGCAGTGCCAGGGAAGGCAGAGGGAGGACAAGGCGGCTAGACTACCTATGTAGGACAAAGCCATGGACATTGGAAGTCCAGAAGAGGGCAAGATTTGTGCGTGGAAGCATGGACATGCACCTTTCCTAGAAGTCTGGACCTCGCTACGTTCATAAAAAATACGCTATTCTCATACCTTGACTTTTAAGGCTTAGGTACCTAGCTCCATCCGTGAAAGACGGCCCCACCCGCTGAGACAAACCGCATTCCTTCCCTTCCCCTCTCACCTGTTCCTCCGTGCGCCAAGCATTTACACAGCGGATTCGGCATGCACAAGGTTGTCACCAGTGACCACACGATTCGATTTCTACGCCCTATTATCTCGGTCTTCTTGGCAGAGCATCCTTCCACGTAGCTTTCCAAAGCTCTCGATAAGCCGATCGACCTCTGCAGTAATTCAACCAACACGCTCAAGCCTGAGATTCCATAGTCCCGGCTCGGATATCAGCTTCACAACGCGAAACCAGCGCGCCATCCCCACCTTGTCTCTGCAAACATGGCCACGGCCGATGTTCCTCTGCAGGTGATTTCAGAAAACTCGGCGTCCGAGCGGCGCATCACACCGTCCTGGTCTATCAGCACTCTCAAAACAAAACTTGAGCCTATAACGGGTATCCCTCCTTTCGCCCAGAGACTCAGTCTCAAGGCATCAGCGGGCTCGGAAGCCATCCCGGTCCAGGCGGCAAACGAGGACGAGACCCAGTTGTTCAGCTATCCCCTGACACCCTACGCAGAGCTGCATGTAAGTTTTGGATAGAGTGTTTCTTTTTTCTTTTTCCGAGACATTCCAGTGACGGCTTGGGCCGCCACTCGAGCTTGCGTGAGGCGTGGGGTTGGACGACAGTCCGGCAGCGAGCGTTTGTCTGCGTCCTTTGTGAGGAAGAGGCTTTCGTCTGTCAGGCCTGTAGGGTATTTCTCAAGTCCATTGTCCGGCAGCTGGGGATCAATCGGTCTGCCATTCATCTAAGTAAATCAGCCAAAACTACTGGCATTGGGATACCCAAGCACACCGACTTTCACTCTCTCAATTCAGCTTGCCCGTCTTCTTTGTCTTCTTTGTCTTCTTCGTTTGTAGTCGTCGATCTACATGTGTGCCATTCCCAAGCCTCTTGAGCCAGGATATAACAGAATGGGCTGCATGCACGGTGACACACTAAAAGAGACAAACGTCATAAGGAAACCATTGTAAACGAGTTTGCTTGCTGACACAGCTCGTTCCTACAACTAGGTGGCGGATACACGACCTCCTTCGGCACGGCCCAACTACACCGACACATCCGCCGTGGACAAGTATGTGATGCCCGAGCAGGAATATGAGAAAAAGTCCGACTCGGTCCTAGCGTGGAAGAAGGCGCAAAAACTTGGCCGGTTCGATCCCAACGCCCCAAACCAAGAGAAAGCCAGATTGGACGCTTTGGAAGAAGAGGTGCGCCAGCGGGGCATCCAAACCGGCAAGCGTTGCCGTGTTGGCGGTGAGGATACCAGACGTGGGGTCGTGAAATACGTTGGCGAAGTCTCCGAGATTCCCAATGGCCTTGGGCAATGGGTAGGAGTTCAGCTCGATGAGCCGGTTGGCAAGAACGACGGCAGCATCAATGGCAACAGATACTGGGGGGAGCCCTCTTCCATGAAGCACGGTGTCTTTGTGCGACCAGAACGGGTGGAAATTGGCGATTTTCCTCCCATGGATGATCTGGAGGATATGGAGGAGATATAATGAATGGACATGATATGAGCAAGTGGACTGTCTGATCACAGTCTGTTGGACGTCTGCATTCGTCGCTTGGTCCTCAGACTATATACACATACATCTACTAGGCCAATGTCATCAATTCCGGCATGGATGCGTGCAGCGTGATGAGCCATAGTTCAGCCTGCCTGAACAACAATATATAATGTCATGGAAAACCTGCCAGTTGCAGTTCTTACTCAGGCATACGACTCCGATGATATGCCACATCTTGAAGAAAATGCGCCATAAATGTGTTCATGATTGGCCTTGATGAGCGGGTTTTCAAGAAAATAAGAGACAAGCGGGTCAAACAGATGGATCAACTCCATCAAGACGGATGCATAGGTAAATAGAATGAGACTACAACAAGATGCCACAACGTCTGGGGACTTTCACGGGAATTTCCCCGACGCTTCCAGCGAGGAAAGCTCACGAGCTCGGAGGGGTTTGTTTACTTTAAACACACACAACGATAGGTAGTTCCGACGGGCTTGACCCCATTATCTCTACATCTAATCCACGTCGAGAAGCCTTTAACTTTACCTCCGATTCGAGGTGATCTGGGCTATTCCGTTTGCAAGGCGCAATGATTTCGGCGGGGAGGGAATCTCAACCAGCACAGCTTAGGGAAATGAACTCGGGTTCCCGCCGCCGGACACCTCGTTGGGCGGCTGAGCATCAGACAAGGAAATCTGGTCGCTGGTGTTCGGCCTGTGGTTGTAATCATTCAAAGCAGGCCAAAATAGGCCTCCTGTGGTTTCGTCGGCGATTCGGGTGGCGGGGACGGGATGAGTTGAAGAGATGGGCGGTGCGACGCGATGCGGCAGATTTTCCCAATTTTGCATAGCACCTGAGGATCTAACCGAGCGAGTATCTCATTAAATGTATGACAAGCTGGAGGTGACTAGTGGTTAATAAATGAGAGGTTGAACGTTTGAAGCAACATGAGTTTGGGTTTAGACCTATCACGTCTAATCTGCAGGCGCCCTAAATCGCCGCCACCAGAGGTATGTACCTACTAATCTACGAAAGTATGTACCTGCCGACAACCATAGGTAACCGAACTCCGCCGCCGCCGCCAGTTCCACGACTCTCACCGTCCACGACTTCGTCTCGTTATTTACTTTCTGGCTTTCTCCTGCATATATTACTCTTCCCATTTCTGACTTCCACTCATTGCCTTCCGTCTACGCCGCAGCGCGTCTCGTTTGCATCTGCGTTTGTCTGCCCTCCCTCCAGCGCAATCAGACGCCACTGTCGATGGTAGCTGCGACGACCTGTCGCGCCGCTGCAAATGTCTCTCCAATCTATTTGATTCGCAACCCAGGCAAATGACCGGTCGTTGCACAGATCGAAGCTCACCTGATCGGCCTATCGCGTCCAAAGATCTCCCGTGCTGTCGACCGCACAACCGTGCTCGTTCAAGTCCCACCGGGACGCGCGAAAACAGACAACCGAGGTGTATAATTTACAAACATGGTCATCGGCGTTAGGCTTTGGTCCGTCTTGTTGGCCCTGGCACTTGCGTTTGCGCTGGCTCTTGGCCAGGATGATACCATCACTGTCTTCACCTCTGCTCATCAGGATGCTCCGAGTTGGGCGGCGCCGAGTTCCCTGAACTTGCATTTGACGACACAGCCTGGAGGACCAGTGGGGGTGCAATTCACGGTTATACCCTTGACTGCGAATATAGGACTGAATGGATCAGTCCCTCTTCGCGGGGTAAGATTACCATGCGAATATGGTAGCAACGTCAACCTTCAAATCCTTGATTGCTGTACTGACATCATGGTAGTCTGTTCACATCGTGGGTGCGCTCAAGGCTGCGAATACTTCCACGTATAACGACCTCAGAGGAAACAGCACCATCGCCTTTCTGTCATGTGACGGCTCTTCATCCGATGGTAACATCACGGCTGATAAGATGTTAGCCAGACTAATGAAAGCCTCACCTTTGCTGACTGCCATTATCCTCTACTCGACCGACAAGAACATATGTCTTATAAACGATGACGGCCCTCTACCCTACTCGAGTATTTTGACTATGGCTGACGCCGGCGAGGCGGGCAGAGTCTTGACATATCTCAACGGCACGCAGGTGGTCAACTCGGTGGATGCCGAGATCACTGGCAGCACGGATCGCAAACTGGACTCGGGACCAGCCGAAGGTGGCGGCAGCAGCAACTCGGCTGTTGCTATGAGCATATTATACAGTATCACGGGCTTAATAACTCTACTGTTCTTGGTTATAATTGCCACTGGAGCTGTTCGTGCCCATCGGTACCCCGAACGGTACGGACCGAGGGGAGGATCTGGAGGACGGCCACGGCAAAGTCGTGCCAAGGGGCTGGCGCGTGCTGTGCTTGAAACCATTCCTATCGTCAAGTTCGGGAATCAAGAACCCGCAAAACCTGATCCAGAACTTGAACTCGATGCTGTTACCACGACGGACGGGCAGAGCGCCCCGACGGCCGAGGATATCTCCGCCGCGCCCGCGGTTTCAGTAGCTCAATCTGCCGAAGCGAAGGCGGCTGCTGCGGCGAGTCAAGCGATGGCTACTGCGAGGACCAGTGATGATCACATTTCATCGAAGCGGGAGTCGCACGTGGACGGTGCCGACGGCCCAGCGGATGAGCATTCTGAGAATGAGGCTTACCTGGGATGTTCCATCTGCACTGAAGATTTCAAAGTTGGCGAAGATGTGCGGGTGTTGCCATGCAATCATCAGTTCCATCCTCATTGTGTGGATCCGTGGCTCACCAACGTCTCCGGAACATGTCCTCTCTGGTAAGTTGTTTTCCGTGTGCAATATCTCGATCGGGTGTCGGGGGTTGAAATCGATAGTATTGACATTTTTGACAGCCGCCTTGATCTCCGGCCTGGCCGCACCACGCATGAAGAATCTTCCGTGTACACTGTGAACTTGGCTCCGCCGCTTGCGCTGGAGGAACAAGATCCTGAAAGCCCACATGCACAACATGGGAATCGTTTGAGTCGCTTCTTTGACGTTAACCGTTTGCGACATGCTCCAGTTGAAGAAAGAATCGAAGCACTTCGCCAGATGCGCGCCCAGACACAGCATCAGGATATGAGTGCTCAGGATGCGACTGCTGCAGGCAGGCCACAAGCCGCCAAATTGACGGACAAGTTGAAGGACAAGTTTAGAATTCGGACCAGAGCTCAGGCCGCCAGATGAGCGTTGTGCGGCTACGGACGGATTGAAGTGAATAACAGGCGTACAAGTAGGGGCAGTAGATTGGCAAGTCGCAAGACACATTGCGAAGAATCAAATTCCGCTCTGCTCGCGGCGTCTAAAGCTGTGATTTCATAGACACAAGTTGGCGGCTTTGCATGGCGCTTTGGGAATTATACCGCATAGCAAACTATGTTTAATCCAAATACCCCCAATCTATTACACAAAACTACACAAATCTTGGGTGGCTTTGTCCGTGTCGCATACTATCCGGCGCAAACTTCACATGCTCAAGAACGTCTTCACAACGTCACTCATGCGGCTACCTACCCAAATAGGTAGGTAGTTAGCTAGAGCGCCCAAGTCAAGATCACCTGCCTACCTGCACACCATCTACTCTTTCCCATCGATCACAGCTATGGAAGTAACTTGACAAACTTGGGTACCACTGTGCCATTACCTGTCCATTCGGATGACAAGAATCACTGATGGCTGGTGAACGATCTGCAGATTCCAAGTTCTCCGTCTTGTCATGTCCTGTCACATCTCGCCGATGAAAACGACACATCGATCTCGGCGCGCTTACGTGCCGCTCCCGAGCGGCCGCTTCATCAGGTTTCTCATTGCTGCCACTGCGCTTTCTCTTATCATTTCCACGTCTTCCCTATAATCCTAATAATACCTCTTATTCATTTACCCTTTCCCTTCCAACGGCGCGACCCTTTGTATCACGAGAGCCAAAGACCATATACCTATAGATTCCACCATGGATGAGTCCGATAAGTCGACGGTTCCCCTAGCGGGGAAAATGATTGGCATTATTGTGTCACTTTTGTCAACTACTGCTCTGACCATATTCCTGAGTACGCGCGTCGATTGATGCGGATCGTGTTTTCGACGGTTGCTGCAGCAAATGCGGGCTCGAATCTTCTAACAACTGCGCAGCGCAAAGATGCCTGGCGATTCGATACTGGAACCGGGTTCCCATAGTAGTTTGGTGTTCGTCAAGGGGCTTGTCCTGCGCTTCGTTTATACTAAAGGACAGCAAACAGCTGACTTGTTCTTGTTTCTTCCTCCTAGTGGTCTTTGCCATATACACCGACTCCTACCTTTTCGTCATCGCTTCTGCGTTGCTCCAGAACACTGTGGGCGTAAACCACAGCATGAAAGCGTGCGACGGCGCCATTTTGATATGTCTTGCATGTTATATCACCACCAAGGTGGGTTCCACCTCGAGGCGATGGCTTGGGAATGACTTGGTGATTTCCGGTCGCTAATGTACGCAAAACAGATTGTGGGCTTTCCCCCAACTCTCATGTCATCACTACACGATTGACAATAGTGTCCAATGATGGAAACTAACATGGGGAAAAGTTTATATATCTTTTTTTGGTAGAGAAAGCGGTATGTTCCGCCTCTTAATCCAATATTGAGTATTCGCTGGACTTGGGCTCACCTTTACAGCATATCATTCGCGGCACCAGCAAGAAAAGAAGCCAGTCGAAGCTCTATCTATTCAACTCAGTGGGTATGCTGGGAGTATTTGCGATTGTGGTAATTTTAAACTTTGTGTTGTATGGCGTCCCTCCCTCGCAACTACGTTTGGCCCAAGCTTACACCGAATGACTAGTCGAATCGCGAAGCTGGTGAATGGGCAGTGTATAATCGGCATGCAGAGCTTTGCCATGATACCTCTGATCTCGTTCGACACGGTTGTGAATATGTACTTGACAGTCATTTTCATCATTCCTCTACGACGTAGGTCCTAATAATCAGTCCCAATTCTGCATTGCATAGAAAGTATGTCTAATTCTGTGACAGAACTCTACTCGTATAGAAATATGCCACGTACGCTGGCCAACGCGAGGGTCCGATCGGTCGCAATACGAACCTTTGGAGGTGCTGTCTGTGCCTTGATAAGCAGTATAACGTATGTCGACGTACGATTCAGGTACAAACTTGTGCATAGAATCTCAAGAGATAATAACAAGAACAATAGGAACCTATCCGTCCTGATGACACTTAGGGGTGAGCCTGGATGGGTGTGTCTGATGTGTTGCAACTGCGATAGTGAGTGCTGCTTGGAAGCGGGTTTTTCGGAGCGAGCGTTCGGATAGAACGGTCTCGGCATGATTTGACTAATGGTCGATTTTCAAGTCTTATTTTGCGCCATTGTCATTCAGTTCGTAACGTCCAAAGACAACGCAGGCTCGTCTGGCGTCTCTTCACCTACGCGTGCCCAGAGCCGACCAGAAAGCCAAAGTCGCAGCTCGACCAGAACCCTTCATCCTTTTGCGCGAACATTGGCAGCATCTTCAACATCGAGAGGCTCCGTCTTAGTGACTTCCGCCAGACTATCGAGACCGGAGGACACGTTGACCCATGTGCAGGACCGTCGTGGTGGCGTCATGGTGACGACAACGATTGAGAGCGAGACCACGCCAGCTACCACGGCACAACTTGCCCAGATTTACCGGGAAGGAGATAATTATTCAAAGGCCGAGGAGGGTTGTATTGACCTTGGAATGTCTGTCAGGGAGGATATCGGTGGTTCGAGGACGAGTATCTCTGCTGGGATTGTTGCTGAACCTTTGAGTCCACTCAAGGTATGTTTTGTGCTGCATGAGGAACATATTAGATTCGGGGGCTAAGAAATCTCTGTTCACCTTGGGAACCATTCAATTGCGCCACATTTACTGTTGCCGTTCTGATGAGACTTGATGATTATGTTGACAATGCAGCAGGCAGGAAATACATTGGGCTTGTCAAACAATAAAGACATGATTTGATGAGATCTTCGCACAAGTCCGTGTAACAAGAAAGTACGAAATAGAGCGAAAGAGCACAGAAAGTAGGCTTGTCTCAATTCTCAGCTATTTGCCACGTTGGATCTCGGTTGGTGAGCCCAACACCCGCAGTTCCATGATCGATCGTAGAGAAAAGAAATTTCCGCGGCATATCGCACCCGTACACCGTACACCGTCATTCAAGTAACAAGCCAGACACGATCGGCAAACTGACTTGACTCGGATGCGAAGGCAGCAAGCATCGGACATGACTCCAACGATATCTTACCCATTTTTTACGCCCGTCGTTACGTAAGTATGTGGCAGCCATGCATGTCAGGTCTGAGGCAGTTATCACGCCGCGATCATGCCTGCCATGTATGATGTGATGTGTATGGAAATGGGTACGGAGTATGGCCTGGTACATACCTGGAAAGCAAATTTTGAAGTTTTGAACAATTGCCTCGCTCGCTGCTCGTTGCCGCATCGAGCAACCTATCACTGGACAGTGGAAAGTACAAAAAGGAGAAAAAAGGAAAGGAAGCGGGGAGTAGAGAGCAGAGGTCGCATAGTGCGGCTTCGTCATTATGTGGTGAAACCTGAAAGATTTGTTGCGCCTTGTACCCCGCGGCCCGCCGATTCGCGTTACAGGCGTACTTCAATAATTGGGTGTACGTGTGATGACATGTTATCAAGTGGGTGTGATGAGGTGTTCTTCTGGCGATCGCTCCTGTTTCTGTGCTGATTACATAGGTACTGTATGACACAGGTCGTACAATAAAAGTTGTGTGTGTATGCTCTGTTTTACCGCAGCAATCTACGGAGTACATGTGCCCTCTCAGTACCCCTATGGAAAGGTTTTGGAGGAAAAGGTGTGAGTTTGGCAAGTTGGTAATGACTGAGTCTGCGGTGCGGTCATACGTGGAATAAATCAAGATTCCATTGAAAGCCTGGGAACCTGTCCACGATCAGCATTTTTTTTCCTTTGTGATGCGGTCCGGTTCGAAGCTGTGCAGTGCGGATGTCAATCGTCAAGTCTCTTTCTTTCCTGGCCATTGAAGCGAGGTGCGCGAGCGTTGCACTGTACTGCACTGTACTGTGAGTCTATGCTGATGCTCTTGATGCGCACCATATAATTGTATTCCAAAACCCATTGGCTATGGATTCCAGTAATACTACCTTGACGATGGTTCTATCCGGCCTCCATAACGTGTTAGGATCATTTTTAAAAAAACGTAGAGTGCAGCGTTGATTCTGGCAACTTTCTGGCATTCAAGTCAAACGTCATGTTCATCGATGACTTGTGTCGATTGACTGACTGCCTTGTGATTGCAGTCCTCATTTTTTCAAAAGCATATTCATACTGTTGCCAGTGCTCGATGAGTAATTTCATTCATTCGACTGGACGAAACCGCGCAGAAGCTTGATCTTCGTGCATACCTGCATATACCAGCAGTTATTGATGTCATTTCTGTCCAGCTTTCGCGGGAGTAAGCTACAAGCGGGAACCCATGTATATAAGGGAATATAGCCCATGCGCAAAGGCCTTGGCTGCTGGCAGAGGGAGTGGTGGTGTTGAGCTGATTTGCTTGGATTGAAATGCCAATGCTCTCGGAGCATTGAGTCCAGACTTCCATTCCTTCATGCAGCCTCAGCCCCGGCATGCCGGTCGCCTTGTCTATGCTTGAGTGGAATGTTCAGCACCGTCCAAGACTCTCCGTCAGGCCATCTCGAGTTTCCGTATGGCAGAGCGAGTTGATTTTTCCACTCAAATATCTCTCTCCCGCTTGCTGCATTGTCAAGACCTGGCGTTGGATAATATATCAAGCACAATGCCTTCTTCGACCTTCTCCTCATTTCTGCGGCGCATTACGTTCGTGCTGGGCAAGCCGAGAGCAATGATGGGGCCAAGCAGAGCAGTGGAATAGACAACGTCAACAGCGCCGTCGCATCGAAGAAAGCTCTGGCGACATCTGGCCATAAATACCGAGGCAATTCCTTTACTTTTGGCGGACCAGAATGGTCTCTAGCATCGCCTCTCTGACACGAGCTTTCTCTCACTCGGTCAAGTTTTGAAAAAGATTTCAACGGGCATCATGTTGTTTGCTGTGCTTCTCCTCCCCCTAGGCATCGCCTCTGCGTACGTCGGCCCCTTTCTATTCCCCCCTCTTCGGGCTTATCTGAACTCGCCTGGTGTTCCCCCGGACCCTGGTCCCCGGTACAGTACTATTCAAGCACACAAGAATAAAGCTAACATGGGATTTCATTGTTCAATGACTTGATTCTCGAACAGGCAACAGAGCGGAGAAAACCCGTCGTGCATCCATACCGCCACCTGCAACTGGGACTCGCGCAGACTATGGGGCCAGTATTCACCCTACTCACACGCTCCGCCTGCCTTGATCAATAAAGATGTGCCGCCGGGGTGCAAGGTTACGTTTGCTTCCGTTCTTTCTCGTCATGGCTCTCGTCTGCCTACAGAGGAGAAGACGCAGGCCTATCGCGAGCTGCTCGAGAGAATCCAGACAGATGTCCGAATGTATGGCAGAGGTTACGCATTTCTCAAGAGATACGACTTCCAGCTTGGTGAAAATGATCTCACCGTAGCCGGCAAAAACGAACTGGCCAACTCGGGCATGCAGTTTTTCAAGCGCTACGAAAAGCTGGCCTGGAGCGCCTACAGCCCTTTTGTTCGAGCCTCTGGATCCGACGCAGTGGTCAACTCAGCACAGGCTTTCGTTCGCGGGTTCTTCATGGCAAAGCGCAAGAATGCCCGCCCACACCTGCGTGAAATTGTCACTATTTCGGAAGAGCAGGATGTCGGGAATCCACTGAAACTTGGAGCTTGTAAGAACTTCGAAGCTGGACTGGATGCCGAGCCATTTGCCGAACAGAAGAACGCTTGGCTGAAGACTTGGGCTACTCCCATTATGAAGCGCCTCAACATGAAACTACCGGGTGCCAAGCTCAATCTCGAGGAAACCGTGCTAATGATGGACCTGTGTCCATTGACCACTGCGGCATCGACCAAGAGGGAACTCAACCCCTTTTGTCGACTGTTCTCTAGGGAAGAGTGGCTGGCGTATAACTATCACCAGACCCTGACCCACTGGTACACGTACGGACCCGGAAACCCCATGGCGTCCACTCAAGGTGTGGGATACGTCAACGAGCTCATCGCCCGTCTGACGGGGTACCCTGTCCAGGACAACACCTCGACAGACCCGAATCTTGATAACGACTCGGACACTTTCCCTCTGGACCGTAGCATATACGCCGACTTCGCCTACGACTCCACCCTCATGACCGTGTATGGCGCCCTTGGTCTATGGAACAACGAGACCGTGGTTCTCCCTAGCAACCGCATAGTGCCTGCCATCAAGGCAGACGGCTATTCCGCAACATGGCTAGTCCCCTTCGCTGCGCGAATGTACGTGGAGAAGATGGACTGCGAAAAGGATGGCAAAGACCTTGTTCGAGTCCTCGTCAACGACAGAGTGGTCGTGCCCAAGGGATGCAAGGCCGATGCTCTTGGGCGGTGCAAGCTCAAGGACTTTGTCGACGGCTTGCAGTTTGCCAGGAAGGGTGGGCACTGGGACCAGTGCTAACGGGTTGTCCACGACAAAAAAGCAGCTGATTTCCGAGGCTGCCATCGATGGTATTGCCGTCGCACATGACACGGAAGACGGCCGCCACTTGAAGTCGGGCCGCTGAAGCGCCAATCCAAAACAAGCTGCCGAGCGCAGCTCACTTAGATAAAATGCTAACCTGAATACACTCTTTTTCCATCATCTTTTATATCGGATGAACTCCGAGTGATTATTGTGAATCTTGTTGTATTGGACTGTGATTCACGCTCTAGTGGCTATTAGGTCGATGAGACGAGATGATGACGACCAAGGATAAGCGTTAGGAAAAGAGGAAGATGCTCTGAATTCGGGGGAACAAGGTAGTTGCGGCTTCGTCAGTTGGCCTCGAGTGCGAAGCCGAGATCCTACGCAAGCTTGAAGGATGGGAGCAGCTTTGCCCACACAGAAACCTCATGGTACTCGGAGGCGCATCCGGCCCGGGCCTCTGAGAGGGCGCTGCGATTTGTACTGCTACACGCCAAGCTTTAATCATCGAGTTCGACATGCGTCTAGGCAGCAAACCGAGTATGCCGGTCCCGTATCATCTATGACACTGCTGAAATGTTTGAGACCGAGCCGTATTACGAAGCTCTGAGCCCGCCTTTTTTTCTTCCGACTGTTGGCAGCTTGGACACATTGCAGCCAGTTATACGGCGGTCGCGCACTACGAGCGCTGCTCCGCCGGCAAAGCCCGAGGAAATGAACAGACGTGCCCTGTACTTCACGAAGAATCTCACGAGAAAAAAACCGAATCGTTCCAGAGCCCCTTCGGCGTGGTCTCAACACCGTGTATAGCGAACGCGCAGTGGAAACAAGCAGAAGCCGCTGACCCCATGTTGTCCAGCCATCTTGGCGGTACCTGTGATCTTGGAAGTCACCAGGTTGCCTGCTGGCAAAGACTGACGCCGAGAGGCTGGATACTCTTCCAACGAGATATCGCCACGGACGCGAGTCGGGGAAGCCCCGGGGGGTCGCAACGAGGCAGTCGATCATTCTCGAGCCATCGTGCCTGAAGGAACTCTGGCGGAATTTTATGGCCCGCTCACATTACCCAGACCCCCACGCTGCCGCACCGAAATACAGGCCCTCCTGAATATTTGTTTCCCACTGCGCGTTCACCAGACCGGCCTGGAAAGATTCGGATCTTTCTCGCGAGATTCTTCGTGAAGTGCCGGGCACCTTTGCTCTCCTTTGTGTGTGCGGGCCGAGCAGCGCGCGCAGCACGGGACCGCCGTGCAAGAGGCTGCAATGTGTCCAAGCTACAAACGGTTGAAGCATATTCGCGTCGCGGTTCCAGAGCTTCGTTGTATCGTCTGGTCTCGAAAATCAGCTCTCAAAGTACACCGAACCGACTAATGTGTCCTAAAAGTCAGCTGTCGACTGTGATGAGGGGCGAGCGCGTAGGGGTTGGCTCCCATGTGGCAAGTTGCAAAGGTAACCAAGCCACTCCCGTTGGTGGCTTCGAGCTTGTGGGAATTCGGCCCTCTCCTGGTTCTGCGTGCAGCGTGAGTCGGACTTGGAAACATACCTAAACGAAAGCGTCTGTTTGCTGAACGCATTGGCGACTCACGCGTCTCCTCTGAATATAGCGAGCTGCTACCGTGGCGTTCCCTTCGAGGGCGCGGTGATTGTCACCAGACTGATGGGTCAATCCCGATTCACCACCGGCACAAGCTATCCCCCTAGGCAGGTACTGTATGTAGAGAGAGAGTAAGAAGATATAACGAGCTTGCTATCTCTTCTTTTGATCCCTCCTCGCGCGCGTCTCGTAGACAGCTGACCACTAATCGGCGTGGCACTCCTCAGCAGTCAAGTTCCCAACAAAAGAATCGGCAAGCATGCCAAAAGGACGAGATAGCGCATGTGCAGAAATCTTTTCCTTGAGTCCTGTTCAGTGTTGGGTGGTTTGCAAGAGTCGGACGAAGAGAAGAGCAAGGGTCCTGCGGGGTTTGTGGGAAAACAGCGCACGCGTATCACGTGCACCCCTCGATAGTACGTGAAGACGCGCCGGGGGGATCGTGTCAGGTCATGGTGTTGTCCTGGAAGCGCATCTCATAAAGAGCGATCTCTTTGGCACCAGGCTGCGTTGCGGCGCGCATTTATAGCACCACAAGTCGCCTAGAAGAACAAGACCATGAGAGATCCTTTTGACTTTGTTTCACAAATCATGAGGACACTTGGCTCCAGTACGTTGTGCTATCGTAGAGTAGTGCACATTCCAAGTTCCCTTCATGACTACGGAGTATACCGCCGCTCCATGACACCATTCCGCTATTTCATCATACTTGCATGATATGTAGGCCCTTATGGTAGGCACGCAGGCGAACGTGCTACGTCCTCCCAAGTCTCGACCGCTGAATGGCATCTATCATCTCTCTCAGCAAGATGAGTAATGGGTGCACGACAGGATTACGTTGGCAGTAGCATTCCCTGACACACAGCACCAAATATCGCTTCTAAGTTCTGCAGGAGTAGACGCAAAATGAGGATATCAAGCGTACTGACCAAGATATTCCTCCATATGCCCATTAAAGACTTCATGACTACATCAAAACAGACCTTGGGACTTGAAACTACGCACAGAAAGTTAAAGTAGACGAACAAGAAAGAAAGACCAAGAAGAAACGCCAATTACATGCGTCTTAAAACTCCTGTCCCGGCACCCAAGTGGCAAGCACACAACCACAAGACCACGCAAAACTTACGCAAAAATCCCACCCCCTTTCATCAACAAGCCCAGTCAGTCCAGTGTCCACGGCCCAACCGCAACCGAATCATATCTCATTTCCCCCATACCCTCATAAATTCATCCACAGTACCCCCTTCTTCCTGCCTCTACTCAACAGGCAACCCCTCCAAAACATTCATAGCGCGCGTCCCCTCTCTCTCAAACCTCATCACAAGCGCCTCACACTCATTCTTGAGCTTCTTCTCCGCCTCCTCCGCATTAAACTGTATCCATTCCTCCACCGTCATCTCCTTCTCCGGACTAGTCAGCTCCGGGCCCTGCCTCAGAAGGCTGCTAATCACGTTCTCTTTATCTGTCATCCGTAGCCCCGGTGTAGCTGTCACGGCGTCCAGGTCAATGGCCGTCCAGGGGTTGTGGCTCTGCAAGCCGGCGCCCAGTACGTTGCGCCTTGTGGGTGAGTTGTGCACGGGTGTGGTGACGATGGGGACGAGTACGACTCGTCCTGGATTGGTGCTTGCGGGGACGGACGAGGGCGGTTGGTTCTCGGCATCGGAGGACTGTGGGGATGGGGAGGGCGAGAGGACGGGTTGACGGGCTGATGGAGCAGGAGATATGGTATGGGCGGGAGTGGACGGAGGTTCGGCCGACGGTCGCGATCTTGATCCTCTTAGTGCTGGGGAGGTGGAGTGTCGAGCAGCGGCAGGTGGAGAGCGCCTGTGGTCAGGAGTTGTGCCCAGGTCGACTTCCTCTCCTTGTTCGT
This sequence comes from Claviceps aff. humidiphila group G2b, assembly GCA_018360325.1. NCBI lineage: Eukaryota > Fungi > Ascomycota > Sordariomycetes > Hypocreales > Clavicipitaceae > Claviceps > Claviceps aff. humidiphila group G2b. The sequence goes on along the minus strand of SRQG01000279.1, from coordinate 14,636 downwards.
CTATCTCGGACTCGAGCTCATCAAGCTGCTCCGACACGGGCGCGGGGGAATCCAACGGCGGAGAAGAACGGGCTACCGGTACCTTTGGCGGCCGGCCAGGACCCTTTTGGGCTCGTCCATCAGCCAAGTTGCTGGAATTCGAGACTGACGACTTGGCGGGCCTGCCGCGAGGCTTTTTCGCTGGGGGCGATGGTGTAGTCTCTCTAGTCTTGGTCGCCACGCTGGCGTTGCCAATGGGACTTTGATCTTGCTCTCCGTCAATGAGAGATTGTGCCATCTCAGATTCCGGCTCAGGTTCCGGCTCAGGTTCCGGCTCAGATTCCGGCTCGAATTCCGGCTCTGATTCCGGCTCTGCTTCAGGCTTTGACTCCGGATCCAAGTCTGGAGGCGGTGATGATGAGGGTGATGGCGAAAGTGATGGCGACGGCGACGGTGAGGGTGAGGGTGAGGGCGAGGGTGATGGAGCTTTCGTTGGCACTTTCGCTTTCGTTGTCACTTTCGCGCCAGTTGCCTTCGTCTGCTTCGACACCTTGCGTGTTGTCCCTGTTTTGCGCCCCTTCTTGGACACTTGAACTTCCTGCTGTGGCTCGTTGATCTCCATATCCGCCTGTAGTTGTCGGAGGTCTTCATCCAACGCTTCATCATCTACTTCTACTTCCTCCGGATCAAGCATGGTGTAATCTTGGGACTTGGACGCAACTGGCTTCGCCTTATTGGACTTGTACTCTCTTGCCCGGCGCTCTGATTCTGAATCATGGGTGATCTCGTCATCGGTAGTGAATCTGTCCAGGTCGGCCTCGAGTTGACGGTCAATTTCATCATCGTCCGCGTAATATTCAGGTGCTGCACGTAACGAAGCCAAAGATGCTGATGACTTGAGACTTGACTTGGCGCTTGAGCCCCCTCTGGTGCGGCCTGTGGCTTTGGGATTAATGATCGATCTGTTATCTTCGGGGGACACTGCAGAGCTGTCCATCTGGAAAGTATCATTGGAAGCAGCAGCTCGCCGTTTGGAGGCGGGAGCCTCGGACAAGAAGACAACTGAGTCTTCCACGGCATCACTTGCTCGCTTCTTCCCCCGCGCAGCTCGTGTCGGCTTTGGCTGGACAGGAAGTTCTCCATCTGCCTCATCGTCTCCCCCTTGTTCTTCCTCTGGATCTATTTCCTCCTCTTCCTCATCAACCTGTGACTTCTTCGACGTCTTGCTCCCTATCTTCTTCGTCGCTGCCTTCTTCTTTCTGCCGACAGGCTTTTTGACTCCCCGGCTCAAGACCGATGTTGTCGTGAGGATGCTATCTTCGGTTTCTGCAGTCGTGTCGGCAACCGAAGCCACTTCGGAGGCTGCGATGGCGACTGACTGTGTCGACAGTCGTGACGCTTTGGATCCTCTCGCTGCTTTCCCACGGGTTCCTTTCTTGTTCACACCGCCGAATTGCTTGAGCAGCGCAAAGAAGCTGCAGTTGGGTGAGCGACTGTAGTGTTCGTCGCTATCTGAGCGTCAGCCGCAAAACACATTCCACAACTGGTGTTCAGATTGACCTACTATGGCTTGTCGCTGGGTTCCCATCCGTCCAAGCCCAGCTGGCAGTATGCACAGGTGGCCATGTCATCCGACTCCTCCGTAGGTGTATAAACCCATCCAGCTTCCACAAGCTAAGAGTTTCCGGCAGTTGGCAAGACGCTCGATCTGATGGAATTCGATTTCACTCACCTGCTTCGTCTTGCATTTCCAGCCTTTCCTTCCCTCGTGTGGCCATTTACCGGCAAATGTTGCCTTTCGGCCCTCAACCATGTGAGGTAAGCTTGGGTCCTCTTGCGTGTACTCCTCGATATCTGCTTCTATAGCGGCGTAAATTGCCCAACCACAGGTGGGAGAATGTTTAAGATGCTCCTGAAGGGGATCGTCGCCTTCCTCCCACCCATCCATGCCTTTGCCACAGAGGAAGCATGCACAGTTATCGGGGTTCTCGATGTACGGTTCGAAGTAGAAGCCTGCTCTCGCCAGCTGAGTATCAAAAGTCAGTACTAGTTCAGTCGTCTGGTTCCCAATCTTGGCTCTGGCGCAACGTACACTGGCTGGCGCAATCTGCTTGTGCGGCCAGCTAAGAGTTTTGCCACGTCCGCCGGCGGTAGATGCCCTCTTTTTGTAAGCCTTTTGGAAAGAGGCGAGCCGCGACTCGTATGTCACGTATTGTTCCATGACGGCGCTCGATTCTCCACGTGCGACTGTCTAGTCTGTTGTCGGACTCGGCGTTGGATCGATTTCTCGTGTCGGGCGACTCGTGGGATCCAGCTATTGTGCCGCTGAGAAGACAATTGAGCAGGCTCAGAGGGTGTTATTTCATGTCCGTGATCAAGTCGCGTTGATTTTTCAGGAAAATTTTCCTCCCGGTTATGTGAGGATGATGTCGAATCGAATCAATCCGTATGATTCATGAATGGCTATTGCGATGACTTCAAGAAAGTCGAGGCAAAGGCGTAGCATTAGGTACCGCGTTTGTTTACTCTGGCTTGGGGTGGGGCGGGCCGTAGACCACCGGCTTCAGCCAATCGCCTTGTAGCACGCTACAAGCTGCGTCGTTACCTAACCTCGGGAGTTGACAACGAGACGCAACTGTCAACAGGGTTCGCCATGAACATTGAAATGTCATTTTATCGGCGATGAGCCAACTCGAGGTGAGATTTCTAGTTGCTCCGAGGGCAATGAACGCGAACCTCTGTATGGTCGCCCCCGAAAGCGCCTACACCGTAAACTAGAAAGCTAGAGCCTCTCCGCATCCTTCATGGCCTTCTCGCCATCCACCAAAACACACCAACCCTCATGGCCTCGGCCGCCAGGTCCATAGACAACAGACTTGAAGGCATCCTGCTCCAGCGCCCGCTCCAGCACCTCGTCGTCAAACGTACCAGGCTGCAGCCATACAGCCGGGATCCCTAGTTTCCTTGCCTCCTCCAAAACCTTGAGCGTAACTGGCGGCGCCGTGATGATGGACACTGATGTCTCTTTCGGATTTGGCAGCGAGGACAGATCGGGCACTGTACGATGGTCTTGGCCCGCGACTGTCACGGCTGCTGACCCTGGGTTGACGGGGGTGACATTTAGCCCGTGATGCAAGTACCAGGCGTGGACTGCAAGGCACTTCAATGTTAGCCAAGCTGCTGCTTGCGGGAGGGCATTGTCGAGATCGAATCATCCTGACACGCAAGAGAAAGAGAAGAGCCGAAGGAGAAATGGGAGCAACGCGCCTTTGTGGCCGAACTTGGCTGGGTTGGAGCTTGCGCCGACAACGGCGAAAAAGGGAGAGGCAAAGAAGGTACGTGCGGCGGTTTCGGTGGCCATTGCTCTTTTGCTCGTAATTATCCGCACAAAAGGCTTTCAGTTGCGGCTTGCAGAGAGCAGTGTTGATGATGATGAATTGTGAATTGATCCATGACCATTGACGAACAACTGGGCATCGGGCGTTGCGGGGCTTCCCCGAGTTCCAATCGAGTCGCGACATTCGCACGCCTCACTCTCACGAGTCTCACTACTCTCATTACACTCTCTCATCATTCAATGCCCTGCATCCATACTGTTCTGAGCGACGACGAGTCTATTGAGCCCCATGAACAACCAATCTGTAATTTCTTAGCTTGTGCTTGTTGCCTACCATGTCCTTATTCGCGTATGCCCAGTATCTGCCACCCACTTCCTCGCCCCCCCTACAATCATAGGAATTTGCTGATCATGGTCATGGAGTCGTGCTACACTTGAAAATACAGGACAGCAACATTCTCGGCTGCACGTTATGCCGCAGCCAGGCCTTCTTATCCCGCCAGCTTGTTCAAGACGGTCTTGGCCTACCACAATGCGCAATCCGCATCTGGAGTCTTGCTGGATATTGGCTGTGGACACGGACTGATCGCGAGGGCCATGAGCCCCCATTTTGGTCGTGTTGTCGCCATCGACACCAGCCCTGGCATGATCAAGCAAGCCTCCTCCTCGACGCAAGATGTCAAGATTACATTTCACCAAGCAGGCGTCGAGGATTTGTCCTTTCTTGCCGATGAATCTGTAGACATGATTGTGGCTGGGCAGTCGGCTCACTGGTTCGACTACGATAAGGCATGGCCAGAATTGTACCGGGTTTTGAAACCAAAGGGCTCGCTTGCCTTCTGGGGCTACAAGGACAACGTTCTCGTCGGATATGAACAGGCCAATCGCATTATCGACAAGTTTTGCTATGCAGATGGCGAGATTGAGCGCGGTTTCCAGGGCATGAATGCCTATTGGGAGCAGCCGGGACGGAATAGGCTGCGGAACCTTCTACGAGACGTGCAACCTCCAGAAAAGGACTGGGAGAATATCCGTCGCATCGTGTACGATGTCACGCCTGACTGTGCTGAGGTACCGCACCCTGAAAAGGCATGGATGCAAAAGAGGATCAATCTAGGTCAGTTGGAGGCATATGTCCGCACGTTCAGCGCATTTCAAGGCTGGCGTGACGCTCATCCGGATATCAAAAGCCGAGCAGAGGGAGGCGAGGGAGACCTGGCGGACTTCATGATGCTTCGGATCGTGGACTCGGAGCCGACTTGGAACATACTGGGTCGTGACTGGAGGAACGCGGAGGCTGACACGGTTTGGGGAACATTCATCCTCTTGGCGAAGAAAGGGTGAGCTGCAGCCTGCGTAAATAGACGATGGTGTTATTTGCCTCGTTCCCTTCATGTATGCTGCAGTGCCACTGCAGATTGACAGAAATAGATTTACCTTTGGCATCGTAGTCTGTAGCAGTGTAGAGCCATCTCGGCGCAAGCAAGACCTACAGCGAGTCCACCAGTCCGTTGACTCATGATAGATCATAGGATTCATGGCCCTCGGCTTTGCGGTCCGGTTGCCCTGTCAATCGAAACAGACCTGACCCATGTAGCCGATCATCCTATCGACCCTTGTAAGAATGGCAATGGAAGAAGTCCGGGCGTGGGGCTCTGCTCTGTCAGGAGAACTAGCAATCTCTCTCGCGGCCCGACGCTCGTGGCCTTTTGAACTCCTCCAACTCTTGACATACGCAGACGGCAAGAAGACGACTTCACGAACGAACGAATTGCTGTCCTCCTTCAAGCTGCAGCTGCACAGTCTCGTTGTGCCACAACAAGCAAGTTCCCGTGCTCGACGAGACGGCCCGCCCCTCCGTTACACAACCAGATCATGGTGAGTTGCCACAGCACCCACCTTGCCATCCCTTTTGTAAACAAACGCATTCGAGAAGGAGCCCCGCGACCAGCGAATCTGGCAACATGATTCGTCGACTGCCTCCCACCAATGCGCCATCGCCTCTTTCCAGTTTCATGCGCAAAGCAGCAGCAGTGAGCACTGAGCAGTGCAGTGACTCAGTGCTCGAGCACCCAGCGCCGAAAATCGTACCGCCTTCAGCCCATTCGCTGAGCCGCGCAGACTGCCTCTTTCAAACCTGTTCCTTGCGCGCGACATAAGCAGACACACAAACAAATACACATCCTTCGCAGCTTTCATTCATCGCTACAAGACAACATTGACAGCCATGGCCTCTAACCATTACGATTCGCAGGCTTCCACCAACTACAAGGAGGCATTTGCCCTCTTCGACAAGCGCGGCAATGGCCGCGTCACTGTGGACAGCTTGGGCGATTTGCTTCGCGCCTGTGGCCAGAATCCCACGCTGGCGGAGATCAAAGACCTCGAGAAGGGGGCCGGTAGCGACTGTACGAGTTCCAAATTCTACCATCTCGCAGTAATTATTCGTCAAAGACAGTGAACTAATTGAAGTCGTCACGGCAGTCGATTTTGAGTCGTTTCAGCGCATTTTGAACCGGCCTGGTGGTTTCCGTGACCCCGGCGAACCCGAGGAATACTGTCGAGGCTTCCAGGTGTTTGATAAGGATATGACGGGCTACATTGGCGTGGGCCAGCTGAAATACATCCTGACAAATCTGGGCGAGAAGATGACCGAGGAAGAAGTGGACGAGCTGCTCAAGGCTGCAGACACCAGCTCCGGCCAAGTCAACTATACAGGTAAAGTTTTATCACGGGCTCGGGCGACTCGCCACAACATTTGCGTCTACGAGCTTTGGGGGCTAATCAACGGATAAACACAGATCTTGTTCGAACGATTCTTGCCAACTAGGCAGGCAGACGGTCGCATACCCTTTCACACGAGAAGACTCCTTGGTTTAATTTGCATCTGCGGACAGATTGGCGTACTATTGCATGCATTGATACTTTTTTTCCCTTTTGTTTTTGATCCCTTATCCTGGTGCGATGGAAAGTACGCGGCGGAATATGAATTTGAGTGGCTGCCTTGGGCAAGCACAGGTGTCTGCCGAGACTTTTACTCGGGTATGACCATATAAACTTTTTATGGTAGATGACTTGCAGTTGGGTCAATGAGCAAATAATGTTGCCCACGGAGTAATGCTGCTCGTGCAGTGCAGTGACGAGTCGACACGAGTTTCCGCTGGTAGCTAGCCAACAGAGCAACACAGAATAATCCAACATTGTCAAGTATGTCAGTAATCACAACGACCAACTTGAAAGTTGACACTGACCAGCTTGACCAAGGCCGCCGCGGTTGGGGCCCGGGGGAGTCGTGAGCAGCAATGTTTACTGAAATGAACAATGTTGTCGTGTTGCTGTTATCATCTGCCACCTCTCCACCAATGCCGCCACCTTCCCTGCCAGTCTTGGGAAGCCAGACGGCCAAACAGGGGAGCTGTCACGGTGATGGACGTGATAAAGAAGACGATGGATAAATGTGGCAAGGGCAGTATTCTGATCTTGGGGCTGAAAATTTCTGAGACACGGTGAGCGACTATGGCTCTACAAAGAACTCTGAAGGTGTGTGATATCGCTCAGAGATCGAGGGGAGAGCCAGCGATATATATACACAATGTCCTCCTGTGTGTCGTCCTGTGTGTACCCCTGTCTATGATCTGTCCTCCTGTCTATGATCTGTCCTCCTGCCTGTCTCCGGCAATGTCTGCATATCCCAATACATGTTGACTCCCGAGATGATATCTCTGACGCCGAGATGACATCTCTGACGCCAAGATGATATCTCTGATGCCGAGATATCTCTGACGCGCTGAAAGCGCCCGCAATCCAGCGACCTCGATGCGCTGGCAGCGCCTGTAGTCTAGCGGCTCCAATCCACTGGCGCCGACCTGTGAACTAGCGAGCCCCAGTGCTCTGGCGTCGTGCAATCGAGAGAGGGAAGATAAAACTGCAACTGCCAGGGTAAGAGGACATGCAACCGCCACCTACTTTTGTACCGTCACCCTCACTTCTTTTTAGAATTTCTGGCGAGGTAATTGGTAAACCGTAATATGCACCCATCGCCACTGCTCTACGTCCCATATCAAGACGCATTTCCGTCCCATCAAGACGCATTTTAGGGGTTGGTTAGGTGTTAGGATTAGGTGTTAGGGTTAGGATTAGGTGTTAAGGTTAGGATTAGGTGTTAGCTCATGGAATTTGCAATGGGACAGTGTGTAGAAGATAATCGGTAGGTGGCGGTTACAACTTACATGTCTTCTTACCCTCGGTGGCTCCGAGTGGCGTCCGTGAAAGTGCTCGTAGTCCAGCGACCTCGATGCGCTGGCAGCGCCTGTAGTCTAGTGGGCCCCAATTGGCAATGCACTGGCGCCGTCCTGTGAACCAGCGAGCCCCAGTGCTCTGGGCACTGGCGGGCGCACTGGTTGCTCCAGCCTCCGAGTGGCGTCCGGTGGTTCACAATCACAAGTGGCAAGCGCCCGCCAATGCATCCCATTATTAACGGGAAACTTTTAACTTTAACGTCGGGGAGGCTTCACTTCATGTCACTGGCAGGGGGTTGCAACTTGCAGCCCATCACGTCGCAGCCTCACGAGGAGTACTTCACTTCGCCCGCACAATTAGCCTATGACCCAAAGTAGCGACAATCACTGTCGTGACACACATACTCCGTAGAGATACCTATATCGGCTCCGTCCTAAAGCTGTCCATGTCACTCCAAGTTTACAACCAACGAGCGAGGGGGCTCCCGGCTGAGCCTCTCCGACGTTAATAATGGGATAGGGGTCGAATGAACGACGTCACTGCATTGGGGCTCGCTAGTTCACAGGACGGCGCCAGTGCACTGGAGCCGCTGGCTAACTCCGGGTGGCGCCTCTAGGGCGGGGCGGGTCACAACCCCCCCCTTCAACAAAGCTCGTCTGGATTGGCAATTTCGAGCTTCTTCAAAGCATTTTGGCACCGTCCCCTAGGAAATGTTCGAAAGGCTCCCAGGTCCAGTGCCTCCGTGCCGGATAACCTTCCCATTTGACCAAATACTTAACGTTGTTGTCAAAGCTTCGCGAATCGCACATATTATCCACGATATAATCTCCGCCTTCGATTGCTTCAGCCTCTCGTAGTACCTCGCTCGGATCAAAGTTTCGTTGCCCCTCTGTACGAAAAGGTTCAATGAGGGAGACGTGGAATGATTTGTGAATTCGCCAATTCTTGGGTAGACGCAACTGTACCGCCGTAGGGGAGATAACCTTTTCGAACTTAAATGGTCCTAGCATCTTCTTGTCGAGTTTCTTGGCTGGTCGTTTTGTTCCAATGTTTCTGGCGTTCAACATGACCAAGTCGTCAACTTCATACGTCGGTGGCTCCGCGCGTCGTTTGTCCACCCACTCCTTCATCCTTTGTCGGCTTTGTTCGAGTTGCTTCTTCGTCTCGTCGTGAACGTCCGTCATCCAATGTGAGTAAAGCCGGCTGCCTGGGTTCAGTGGTGCTCCTGACGATGGATTGCTGGCGTTTGGGTGATATTCATAATTCGCGAAGAAAGGACTCAAACTTGTCGATGGAGAAGTCGTGTTGTGTAAGAGAACTCCGCCGTGGGCAGTAAATCCTCCCAATTCGACATTTCGTACTTGACGAAAGCACGTAGGTAGATCTCCAGTACCTGGTTTGTGCGCTCAGTCTGACAGTCCGTCTGTGGGTGAAAGGCGGTGCTCATCCGGCTTTTCACCCCAACAAGCTTCAGAAAGTCCTTCCATAGTTGCGAGGTAAAACGGGAGTCGCGATCAGAAATAATATCCAGTGGAATACCATGGTGCTTCCAGTAATGTGTCGCGAAAATACGGACAAGGTCATCAGTGCGTTTGCCGTCCACTTTGAGTGGAATAAAGTGTGCCATCTTGGTGAACGGGTAAATCATGACCCAGATTGAATCACAGCCGTTGGAGAGGGGGAGATCGGTGATGAAGTCCATCGCCACTGACTGCCACGGCTTATAATGAAGCTCCATGGGCTGTAGAAGTCCGTAATATGCATGCCTGGGAGACTTGTTACGTTGGCATTCCAAGCATCCCCTGACGTAGTCTCGGACCGTGGCATCCAGGTTCGGCCACCAAAAGTTGCGTGTGATGAGTTCCGCAGTCTTGTCCATGCCCATATGTCCGGCAACTTTGGTATCGTGTTCCGAAATCAAGACGTCCTTCTGCAGGGTGATAGGTACCCACAGTCTTGCGGTATAGAAGTCCTTCGTCCAAAGTGAAGGTGTCCTCCCTATCGTCGTTGTTGAGTACTGTTGTGTATTCATCGTCAGCAATTCCGGCATCCTTGACTTTGCGAATAAAGTCTGCGTCCCGTCTGCGAGTTGAAAGGCTGCAGAGGCGAGCGGATGTGAGCAGCGCTGAGGGGGAGAAGTGTGATGGCTTGAGAACTGTCGACACAGGCTGGTCCTCCTCTCCTCCTTTCTCTGGTTTGTGTTGAGGCAATCGAGAAGGTATGTCCACCTTGTCGTTATTCTTTCCTGGGCGGTAGGTTATGATGAAATTGTAACTTCCCAACTCTTGGGACCAGCGTGCTTGAAGGCGGTTGAGAAGACGAACTTTCGTCAAGTATTCTAGGTTGTGGTGGTCAGAGAATACTTCAATGCGGTGCTGCGCTCCTTCGAGAAACTGTCTCCATCTCTTGGAGCAATCGACGATGGCCAGGAGTTGTTTGTCGTGAATCTTTTAATTCATTTCGGGTGGGGAGAGCTTCCTGTAATAGAAGGCGATAGGGTGGATTTTTTCCGTCTTTGCCTTTTTGTGATAAAACGCCGCCGAGTGCAAAGTCGGAGGCGTTGGCCTCGACTATCGCGGGCATGGAAGAGTCGAAATGAAGGAGCATAGGTGCGGTCGATAAGGCGGCTTTCAAAGAGTCGAAGGCTTCCTGCATTGTCGGCGTCCAGCATCAATCCTTGCGATCAACTTTGACGGAGTCGGTCAGCGGTTTATTAGCCATTTTCGAGAAGTCTTGGGTGAATAGGCGGTAGAAATTCGAGAATCCAATGAACTTCTGGACTTCCTTCAACGATGATGGAACTGCCCACAACTGAATACACCGAGTTCTCTCAGTGGTCATTGAGATACCTTCTGTCGATGTATCGTAACCAAGGAACGTGACTTTGGTGACAGCCTAGTGGCATTTATGAGCGGCCACTGCCAAGTGGTATTTCAGCAACCTGCGTAGAACTTCTTTGACTAGTGCGTCATGTTTCTCCATCGTTGGTGCGTAGATAAGGATGTCGTCGATGTAAACGAGGACTTCGGCGTCGAGAAGGTCGTGGAAGATGTGATTCATCGGAGCTTGAAAGGTTGACGGGGCGTTCATCAGCCCGAAAGGCATAACGGTATATTCTAATAGTCCATATCTGCATCGGAATGCTGTTTTCCATTCATGTCCTTTCGCCATCCGAATCAAGTTCAAACCGGACTTCAGGTCGATCTTGGTGAAAAATCGAGCCCCTTGTAAACGATCTTGCATATCTTGGATCAACGAGATAGGATACCTGACTGGAACAGTCATCTTGTCGATTCCGCGGTAGTCGACAACGGGTCGAAGAGGATCTTCGGGGTCTTTCTTTTCAACGACAAGGGAGTTGAGCAGGGCGCCGTAGACTCGCAGATGCGACCGGATTTGAGCATAGAGCCCAGCCAAGGCTTCAGGGCATTCATCTCGCGCTCGCTCATCGCGTACAACGGGCCCCACTGGTAGTGTTTGACCCTCGATCAAGTCAATCTTGTGGTCCCAAGGTTGATGATCTGGAAGTCGAAGAGCTGCCTCATCGCTCATAATCGGGAGCCATTCCCTGTACTTGTCCGGAATGGCAGCGCGATGGGCATCCAAAGTGGCTTTCGTTGCTGCGATACGACTTGACGAAGGCTTCTCGGGGTTCTCTAGACTGCAGCAATGTTCACGACAATGTTGTGAGAAGATGATGCAATCGGAATCTTTGTAATCTTCATCGACGTTAGAGAAGAGACAATCTTGACCATGACGAGTTCAACCCGCTTCCGAGTATGCTCCATGGCCCATAGGCCTAGATGAGGCACATCATCATCATCATACATGTGCCAGCAAGCCCCAGTAAGCCCATTCGCACAACTGCGAAGCGCAAATGCAGTCACTTGCTGGCTGAGATTCAGTGGAACTCGCGCTACGTCTCTGAAATCCTCATGTGACGTTCACGTGATGTGTAGGAAGGAGAACCTCTGATGAAGCTCTTCAATAACTTTTGAAACTGCATCCTTTTCTCTTGACGGTGTAGTTGCGGATTATATTAGCAATATCAAGTTTTCCTCAAGGCCAGACTGCCCCCTTCATCATGAGCAATAACTTGATCATAACCTGAACTATCCTATTGACGAACGGTCTCAAATGCTTTTCACGAAATCCAAGAACACTCAACTTCGCTCGAATTCCAGTTGCACTTCAGATGGCGATTGTAGAGAGACAGGCTGGTGCAGTGTTTTTCCCCTCGTGCGCGGCGATGTGATTGATCCTCTTCATTTGGTCACTTGGGGGCAACTCGTGCGCCGCGCACAAGGCCAAGTGGATAAGTTTTGCGACGTTTTGGCCAATGGTTACCCCTGCTGTCTGCATTACCCTAGTGCGGTACATAGGTACATACATAGGTAGCGAACGGGGGTACAAAATTTGTGCGATCTATGCTGCAGATTCTTACTAGATACGGTTAGCGCGTGAAGTTATGCATACCTACTCGGAGCACGACGTGATCCGAATCCCCGCTGCGGCGCTGCCATGTAGATCGCCATCACCACCATCAAGCGTTGCTGTTTCCCGAGTCCTATCCGTGCTGGACTTGTCGTCCGTGCTACAGTAATAATAAACACGGACATGCAACATATGTAGCTTTCTCGCCTTCTGATACTTCCGAGGTCAACCTGTTTTAACTTGCTAGCGTGGCTCCAACTTGCCCCCACTCAAGCCACAAGACCTCCATCCTCCTCCATTCAGGCCATTCAACTTAGAGGACGCCTCGACATCGCAAGCCTCTAATTCCTCAGCTTCGTGTTGGCCGCACTACGGCTACATCACCCGTGTCCTCGATCCCGCCATCAGTCACACTGGATCGCCGTCGCCCTTATAAGCTGTCCCTACCCCTCGTGGCTATTGCGGGGTTTGTCCTTATCATCGCCATCGCCGCCGCCAACCTGGCTTCTTCACGAGCGTCGTTCCGTCTTACGGCTCTTGTCAACCAAGTTCGCTCGCGAGTTGGAATAGCTTCGCATTCGCAGTTCAGATCCCGGTTCTTCACCACTTCCAACGCAATGACTGGAGACCAGTATCGGAATCCGCCTCAGGCGCCGCCCCTGTTCACGCATACTCCGGAGTCGATTTTGCAGGTTGCCAACAGCAACAATGCGCGAACCAAGGCAGTGTTGGATAAGGTCGTGGCAGACATCAAGCCAGAGAATGCCACATTCGCCAATGTTTTGGAGCCCAATCTGCTGAGCGACAATGTTCTGCAGGTGACCAACAACATAGTCATGTTCTACCAGTATGTGTCTGGAAGCAAGGAGCTGCGCGAAGCTTCCACCAAGGCCCAGGGGATTTCAGACGATTTCTTCATCGAGCTCAAGCTGCGTGAAGATGTGTTCAAGCTGGTCGACGCGGCCTATGCGACTCGTGAGACGCAGAACTTGCAAGCCGAGCAGTTGCACCTCATTTATAAGGAACGTCAGCAATACATTCGCAACGGGCTCTTGCTGCCGGCGGGGCCGCAGAGAGATCGCTTTAAGGAGGTCCAGAAGCGTTTGAGCCAGTTGTGCCTCCAGTGCCAAAAGAACCTGAATGATGAGATGGGCGGCGTTTGGTTCACTCCGGAGGATCTAGAGGGTGTACCCTCGGACGAGCTGGACATTAGCCAGCTCGAGAAGGGCACGGGCGAGAACGAGGGCAAGGTGAAGGTCTCTTTCAAGTATACTCACCTGTTTCCCATGAGTAAATATGCTGCCCGAGAGGATACCCGACGAATCTACACCTCTGCAGAGGCGAACAAGATGACCAACAACGTCCCGCTATTCCGCGAGATTATTGCGCTCCGAGACGAAGCCGCTCGTCTGATTGGCTATCCGGACCATGCAAGTCTCATCATTTCGGAAAAGATGGCCAAGTCGCCCGAGCGAGTGAATGAGTTTCTCGGCGACCTGCGCAAGCGCCTGGCCTCCGGGGGAGCCAAGGAATATGACCACCTTCTGGAATACAAGAAGAAGTTTTGCCAGGAACGAGGCGCGCCCTTTGACGGCAATCTGAATCTGTGGGACTTTGCCTTCTACTCTCGGATCATGAAGGAGACAGAGTACAGCATCGATGAAAACGAGGTCTCGCAGTACTTCCCCGTACAGTCCACCTATCAGGGCATGATCAAGATCTTTGAGCAAATCTTTGGCTTCGTCTTCGTCGAGCTAAGCAAAGAGGACCGAAGCCGACTGAGCCCCACGGGCAAGTCGGAAGACATTGCCTGGCACGAGGACGTCATCATCTACTCCGTCTGGGATGACGAAGCCGCTGGGTCCGGCTTCGTCGGCTACTTATACCTCGATCTACACCCCCGCGACAACAAGTACGGCCACAACGCCAACTTCAACATCGAGCCCGGCTACATCCGGCAAGATGGCTCCCGCAACTACTGCGCCACGGCCCTCATCTGCAACTTCAGCAAGCCCAGTGCCAACCGTCCCGGTCTGCTGAAACATCACGAAGTCGTCACCCTGTTCCACGAACTCGGCCACGGGATTCACAATCTAGCTTCGCGGACCCGCTACAGCTACTTCCATGGCACGAGTGTCTCGCGCGACTTTGTGGAAGCGCCCTCCCAGATGCTCGAGAACTGGTGCTGGCATCCCAGCGTTCTCAAGTTCCTGTCCCGGAAATGGGACTCTGGCGAAACGATTCCCGATGATATGCTCGAGAAGCTCATCAAGACGAAGCACTTTAACTCGGCGTCGACGAACCTGCGTCAGTTGCTGTATGGCATCTTTGACATGACGATCCATACGCCCAAGTCGCATCAAGAGGCGGAGGATATGCCGATTGCGAAAATTTGGAACGATCTGCGTCGTGAGATTACGGGGCTGAAGGGCTTGGAGGAGCGTGGCGAGAAGGGGTATGTATCCCCTTCCTTTTTTTTTCCCTTTCTCACTACAATTGCCCTGTCACCCCTTGGTTGATTCCAATAAGACGTCCATTGTTCTTCCTTTTTACGCTCCAGGGGGGGGGGGGGGGGGGGGGGGGGGGGGGGGGGGGGGGGGGGGGGGGGGGGGGGGGGGGGGGGGGGGGGGGGGGGGGGGGGGGGGGG